>SJYV01020496.1:210272-228532 GCA_006410875.1 Neotragus pygmaeus | reverse complement strand
TGTCCGACTCTGTGCGACCCCATAGATGGCAGCCCATCAGGCTTCCCCGTCCCTGGGATTCTCCAGGCAAGAACACTGGAGTGGGCTGCCATTTCCTTCTCCAATGCATGAAAGTGAAAAGTGAAAGTGAAGTCGCTCAGTCGTGTTCGACTCTAGCGTCCCCATGGTCTGCAGCCTACCAGGCTCCTCCGTCCATTGCCAAATATTCTCTGGTTGAGACTGCTGTCTTAGATAATGCTCATAGCTACACTTTGGGGATGGATATTATTATCTAGATTTTTTCCAGCTGAGCAATGCCAATCTCAGGGAAGTGAAGTAACCTGCATGATCTCACTCAGCTAGTAAAGAAGAAATGTGCAGTTACACCCCAGATCTGCTGGCAGCAGTTTCTGTTGTTCCCAATTTACCACTGTGTCTCTGGCAGAGTTTTAAGAGAAGCAAGGCCCTGGCAGAGATCTCTGAAAGCACTCTCTGAAAAACGAAGACCAAACTAAATGTGAAACACAGATTTTTTCATTTTGTCTACCTCAAGTGTTTATTCTGTTAGTTTCTCCAACTGCCATCTAGGGATTCCTAATCATATATTTTAATCCTCAATGTTTTAAGTCTGCCCATCCATTAAATTGAAGCTGAAACTCCAACACTCTGGCCATCTGATGCAAAGAACTGACTCATTTGAAAAGACCCTGATGCTGGGCGAGATTGAAGGTGGGAGGAGAAGGAGGTGGTTGGATGGCATCACTGACTCAATGAACATGAGTCTGAGTAAACTCCAGGAGTTGGTGATGGACAGGGAGCCCTGGTGTGCTGCAGTCCATGGGGTCGCAGAGTCGGATACGACTGAGCGACTGAACTGACTGATCCATCAAACGCAGTCAATTATGCTATTTTTTTCTTGGATTCATAGAATTAAGCTCTTTGTGATATAATCACTGAAAGGAGCAAGTACAAAATAATAGAATTAAAATACATAAAATAAAATGGTATGGTTAACTATCTTAGAATATGAGTCACAAATTTACCAGTCAAGTAAGATCTTTTCTGCCACTTTCTCTACCCCATACTCCCATCTCACCCCACCCTGGGCTCCTAGAGGAGGCAGAAGCAGAAAAGAAAATGAAAAAGAGGGATCAGAAGAACAAAATGAGGAAGCATGTGTATTTTTGTTTTCTTCGATATATGTTTATAGTAATTTATCTATAAGTCAGAGTTAGCAAACACTTTCTGTAAAAGGACAGATTTGTGGGTTATAAGGTCTTTATGTCAGTTGCTCAACTCTTTCTTTGAAAGCAAGCATCAAAAATACAGAAGAAACATATGTGGTGGTGTTCTAATAAAACTTCGAATACGATGCAAGCAGGCAGCCAAAATTGTCCTCGAGGCGTGATTTGGGAACTCCTGCTGTAAAATATTGCTTATTTACTTATTTATTCATTTTCTTTTCTTTATATGAAAATTCCAAGCGGGCGGTGATTTGGGTTGATTTACTGCTTCACCCTAGCACTTAGCACAAGTCCTCCTTTACCATGCTGATTTTTGGAAGTTTCCTGACAATTCGTGAACATTTACAGTCTTGTATGCACTGTACCTTAAATCTGCTTATGCTTCTACCTCAAAAGTTCTAAAATTGTAGCTTGTAACAATTCCCAGGAGGAAGAGAACCAGAGTATATGAAATTAACTTATCTTGCTTGTTTCCTTATTTTTATGGCCTATTTGCTGTTGTTCAGTTGCTAAGTCGTGTCTGACTCTGTGATCCCATGCACTGCAGTACATCCTCTCCTCTGTCCTTCACTGTCTCCCAGAGTTTGCTAAAATTCATGTCCATTGAGTTGGCGACATTATCTAATCATCTCATCCTCTGCCATCCCCTTCTTGTTTTTCCTTCAATCTTTTCCAGCATCAGGGTATTTTCCAGTGAGTTGGCTATTTACATCAGGTGGCCAAAGTGTTGGAGCTTCAGGTTCAGCATCAGTCCTTCCAGTGAATATTCAGGATTGATTTCCTTTAGGATTGACTGGTTAGATCTTGTTGCTGAACAAGGTATTCTCAGGAGTCTTTTCCAGCACCACAATTTGAAAGCATCAATTCTTTGGCATTCAGACTTCTTTATGGTCTAATTCTCACATCTATGCATGACTACTGGAAAAATCATAGCTTTGACTATACGGACCTTTGTCGGCAGAGTGATGTCTCGGCTGACATCACATTTTTATATGCTGTCTAGGTTTGTCGTAGCTTTCCTTCCAAGGAGCAAGAGTCTTTTAATTTAATGACTGCAGTCACTGTCTACAGTGATTTTGGAGCCCCAGAAAATAAAAACTGCCACTGTTTCCACTTTTCCCCCATCTGTTTGCCATGAAGTGATGGGACCAGATACCATGTTCTTCGTTTTTTGAATATTGAGTTTTAAGCCAACTTTCTCACTCTCTCCTTTCACCCTCATTAAGAGGCTCTTTAGTTCCACTTCACTTTCTGCCATTAGAGTGATATCATCCCCACTAAATTCTAAGTTCCTTGCCAACAAGATTCTTGTGTTTGTTTTCTGTTGAATCTCCAGTGGCTGTGCCTAGCACATTTTAAGTGCCTAGTAAATGCTTGATGAATGAAAGAACAAACACAAAATTTTGTTCAGCCCTTCTGAAAAGTATCTTTTGAATTCCTGACTGGAGTTGGCACTGTGCTGCTCATGTTCCATGGGCAACAGGAGGCTCAACTGCCTGGAGGGTGGTGAACCAGAGAGAGAGGATGGAAGTTGTGTGTGGGTATGTGTTGGGGGAGAGAAGGGGTCTAGGATACTGTATATGCTTGTGTGAGCAGAGTTAGAAACATAGAAGGCCGCAGCCCCAAATAGTAACCTTTTAGAGCAAGAAAGAGAGTGGGATTGAAGAAGAAAAAAGATGGTAGCTTTATGTATCTCTTTTTGTTTTGTTTTAATGAATACTCTTGCAACTGATGAATCCAACAAGCATACAAGTTTATTTGTATGACTCCTACAAAGTCATACAACTTAAAAACTAAAAACTAGTCAACTTAAAAACTATTTGAGTTGAAAACAGACCAAAGAAGACTCTTACAGACAGGTACAAATAATTGAAACATTAAAAGGGAATAAAAGACAAAGCTATAGATCTGTAAAAAAGAGATGATGCAGGAAGAGAAGAAAGTAAAGGAAATCATGAGAGGAAATAGCTTTGCCATTTCCTCTAACTTTTACAATTCAGTCCAAAATGTAACTTTCAAATTCTTAGCTGATGCGGTAAAAAAGAATAATATGATAAAAGCGCCAGTAAGAATGAAGGATAAAGTATAAATCCATAAGCTAGTTGGAAGAAAGAATTGCTGGAACTTGGACTGGCTTGTCCTTCTGGTACAGATGTACCATCAAACACATCCTATTTTAGCTAGATCTTGTAAGGCTATGTGTGATGACTATGCAAATTACTTCATATGTGAGAAACTCGCCCTGAGAACTATTAAATTAACATTTTCATGTAGTAGCTATGGTTTTCACAGATTTTCATCTTAAACTAGTTTAAGGTATTTCTATCCAAAAAAATTTTATTTTGCATTTTTAAGATGATACTGTAAGAGGTTTGGTTTTTTTTTCTTTGACAGTTTTGCACATTGAGTTTTGTTCATTTCAGTTTCAGCCTATGGGAACCGTGTGCCGTGAAGCAGTAAATGATTGTGATATTCGTGAAACATGCTCTGGAAATTCAAGCCAGGTAACTTACGAATAATTTCTTTGAATCCAAGGGGGGAAAAGTTGGAGTTTAGTGAACTGACCCTCAGATGGAATGGAAATGGGCAAGATATTCATGTTTCTCTTTCATGTCAACTCTTTCTCTCCTTTCATTAATTTTTTTTGAATTGAAGTTTCAGTAAGCAAAGCTTGAGCAGATGTTCACTGTGATTTTGTCTTACTGTTGAACTAATCTTAAGACTTTATATCTGCCTTAACTATTTTGTTTTTGTTGAAAGTAGGGAATAAAAGGCTTTTATGTTTAGTCTAGCTAGTGAAGGAGGAAACAGAAAGACTCTCTTCAACTGGTTGAAACGAGTTAGATAAGGCGGGGAGAACCACAGGATATTGGGTTCTGAGACAGGGCCTGTCTTGACTTTTATTTACCTGAAGCAGCTTGCCACTAATTGCTGACTTTGAATTTAATATCTTTTAGTTGTCAGTAGGGAAGATAAGGGCTTCCCTAGTGGCTCAAATGTTAAAGAATCTGCCTGCAGTGCNGCTTACATTAATGTTCAGTTAAGTCGCTCAGTAGTGTCCAACTCTTTGCGACCCCATGCATTGCAGCACGCCAGGCCTCCCTGTCCATCACCAGCTCGCAGAGTTTACCCAAACTCATGTCCATCGAGTTGGTGATGCCATCCAGCCATCTCATCCTCTGTCGTCCCCTCTTCTCCTGCCCCAATCCCTCCCAGCATCAGGGTCTTTTCCAATGAGTCAACTCTTCGCATGAAGTGGCCAAAGCATTAATGTTAAGTATTTGTAGTTAGCAGTGTTATATTTCTGGATATTAGTTAATTTGATGAATCTTACAGCATTAGTCTGTTCTTCAAAGTTCTACTTGGTACAGTGTCCGAGAAAATTAACTTGGGTAAAACAATGATGCATGTTTCACAGTTAAAATATTTCAAAATTTCTGTATGAGGTGTGGATCTCCATAATTGCCACAGATAATTTTGTGATTCTGGTTCTGGTAGTTTTTTTGTGTCAGGAAAATATTGTACCTCGCAGTGCTTGATTTATATTTTTTTACTGTTTTAAAAATCTTCACATTTATTTTAACAGAAGTAATTTTTAGCTAAATGTTTACATTATTGAATGAGGAAAGTCGAACCATGGTTAGGACTAAAACAGGCTGAAATTTAGATTTGGTGTTCTGCATGGAGTTTTGTTATTGAATATCTAAAGGATGTCAGTTTCCACTCAGGTATTTGTGCATTAGAATTAATATTGGATTCCAAATCACTTGATTGTAATTTGCATTTCAAGTGTAATATACAGATTCTACTTTATTAGTAACTGTTGTTTTAAATTTCTACCTTCATTTAAGCTTGTTTTTAAAATGAAGATTAAAAAAANTTAAGAGAATTTCATGCTGCACAAGATCTGAGAAGCTACAATTATGTAGAGCCTGACACTGAATTAGTTAAGAGTAGACAATTGAAAGAGCTGCATTTTCTCCTTTGTGTTTTCACTTGGGGATATATTCTCTTAGTGGAAACTGCAAAATTTTGATAGATGGTAGATAGATACATAGATACACATGCACAAGGCTTCTTGAAAGGGGAAAACAGGAACTTGTTTCCAAGTTGTATCTATATTACAAAAATACTATTTCTACATAGATTATATGTTTAAACTGGTAGAGTTTTAAGAAGCCTGGTAAATATGTCAGTAATTGGCTGATTACAGAATAAATTGGTAACCCATAGCAACAATCACCACTCTCAAACAGCACTTTCAAAAATAATTAAGAATTTAACCACCACTTTTTAAATATNAGATTATATGTTTAAACTGGTAGAGTTTTAAGAAGCCTGGTAAATATGTCAGTAATTGGCTGATTACAGAATAAATTGGTAACCCATAGCAACAATCACCACTCTCAAACAGCACTTTCAAAAATAATTAAGAATTTAACCACCACTTTTTAAATATTATCTAATTAATACTATGTCTTCAAATACTTATTAGATTTATTTGTATAGGAGAGATGAAAAAGAGAAACAGTATTAATGGAGAATGGAATTAGTTTAAAGCTCTGGTCCAGAATCTCCTACTTTAGTCTTTCAGTATCACTTCAAATGCATCACATAATTTTTCTGCCTACAAAGAAGAAATGCTAACATTTGCCAAATCATCAACTGATAAACACTCTTTGAACAACTAGGATAAAGACTCAATGTAAATACAGCAGAGTGCTACTTTTACTAACATTTTTCAAAGCTTCTAAAAATTTTTATCCACTTGAAATGATTGTTTAATTACATGAAAAAACATGAACACCTGACCAAACTAAGATTTTACACCCTGTAGGAGAATTCACATAGAGTTGTTCCATGAATTTACAGGAGTAAATTGGACCTATAAACTTGGAGCCTCAGGTCAGGTTTACTCCAGTCTAAAACTTTTTTCCAACTGTAAGGAAAATTTAACCTTGTTTTATGAGATGAAAAAGTCATAAAACATACTGCTCTTACACAACTGAGTGACTCAAAGTGCTATTTTCTCTCAGCAATTATCATATGAGCTGCTGGAATCAAATGAACTCAGGGAATGCTGTAAGCCACTGGAAGATGCCTGTGTTGGTGTTTAAATGAAATAGTTAAACACTGTCAAATGAAGAGCTGTGTTGTGAACAGTGCTAGCACTTAAAATGGAACCATGCCTACTTATTCATCACCCACGTCTGTGTGTGTTGGAAGGGGAGAAGAATGAGTTTAGACTGGCCCACATTTGCTTTCTTCATTTTTTACCACATGTTTATTTTTTAAACAGCTCTTCAAATGTCATTAATGATTGATGACTGCAAACTTGCCAAAATCAGGATTCTTTCCTTGAATCTGCAGCATAAATGTCTCCCTTTTCTAAAACATCTTATATATGTGTTGAGACAGAGCATAGCACTTCTCAGATTCCTCTAATAACCTTGGATGAATCTTTCTCCATTTTTACATATTGTAAAGTTTCTTTATTCACTCTTCTCTACTTTGTTTCCACTGTCATCTATATTGAAAACTCCCCAAACTAAATATTTAGCCCAACCCCTCTCCCAATCTCTAAATTCACATTTCTAAAGTTTTTACTGATTTGGCCCAGAAATCCATCAATTCAACATTGTCCCTGAGGGGCTATTATTTTTCCAGTGGTCATGTATGGATGTGAGAGTTGGACTGTGAAGAAAGCTGAACACCGAAGAATTGGTGCTTTTGAGCTGTGGTGTTGGAGAAGACTCTTGAGAGNGCTGAGCAACTGAGCACACACACCACAGGTATAGAGTACAGTAGTTTAGTATCTTTATTTCAGGCCCAAGGTGTTCAGAAACAAGTGTAAAAGCAGCGCTGATGTAGCTGGTACCACTAAGAGGTGTCAAGCGATAACAATGGAAATGATAAATATTTGACAGAGTAGAGTGAGGTGAAAAGATGGTAGACATTGCTCGTTCCTATAACATGAATTATTCAACAGTTGGCATGATTATAAAGAACACAGACAAGATCACGGAACATGTGAAGTCTGCTATGCCAATGATGTTGACAATAATGTTGAAGAAGCATGGAAAAGTTATAGAGAAGATAGAAAAACTCCTCAGTGTGTAGATGTAGGATCAGCACCAGCTTTGAATCCTGCTCAGCTTAATGCTGATTCAAGAGGAAGCTAAAAGCCTTTATGAAGACTTGGAGGAGAAACTTTGGAGGGGGGGCCTCCAAAATCACTGCAGATGGTGACTGCAGCCATGAAATTAAAAGACGCTTGCTCCTTGGANAATATAATCTGAGTTTTGACAACCCACTGCGGTGTTCTTGCCTGGAGAATCCCAGGGATGGGGGAGCCTGGTGGACTGCTGTCTATGGGGTCGCACAGAGTCAGTCATGACTGAAGCGACTTAGCAGTAGCAGCAGCAGTAGTAGGCATTGACCAGTTAGAATAGACCATAAATAATTGCCTTGACCAAAACAGTGGGTACCAGCTGAGGATAACGTCTAGAAATAGAAGCAGAATAATTAAGGAAATGAATCTCAGAGATGAATAGAAAGAATGGTGGTGCTTGTGGTGCCCGGTCATGTCTGATTCTTTGTGACCCTATGGGCTGTAGCCTGTCTCACTCCTCCATCCATGGGACCAGGCAAGATTACTGGAGTGATTTGCCATTTCCTTCTCCAGGGGATCTTCCTGACCCAGGGATTGAACCCAAGTCTCTTGCATCTCCAGCATTGGTAGGCAGATTCTTTACCACTGTGCCACCTGGGAAGCCCAAATAGAAAAAATGGTGGTATTTAAAAGGCTAAATTCTATCTTTTTAATCATATATCTGATAAGATATAGGTAAATTTATAGGTTAAATAAACATGGTCTATTAGCAATTACAGTTTTGTCATTTTCAGTTAGGAATTCCTACACTAATGAAAATTTCTTTCATCTTTTTCTTTTAGCATGTGCCATGATTTTCTTTTTATCTTCTCTGGTTCCTTCTGGTTACACTATCCAGTTGAGAATCCTTGTCCTGGAAGTGTAAGCTTTTAATCCTGGTCATTCCGTGTATATCCCTGAAGGATACACCAAGAATTTCCTAAGGAAGGTCTTAGTAATTGTTACTTTTTGCCTGAGAATAGGAATTCTTCTGGTACAGGAGAATAGAGAAGGTATATAGGAAGTTGTTTTGCTCCTTAATTTAAAGGAATCTGCTAAGTCTTCTTTCCTTTATAAGTAAGAGGATGTTAGGGAGAGATGCTTTTTAGGAGATGGGAGAAAAGCATAATGGAATAATTTATTGATCATAATGCTAATGAATAACTGTATCTTATTCATCTAGAAGTCCTGAGTATGTAACACAAAGTTGTGTTAATTAACTGTTTAAGGAATGAATAATGTGTGATGAGTGATGGGGTTTCCCAGGTGGCACTAGTTGTAAGGAACCCACCTGCCAGTGCAGGAGACCTAAGAGATGCAGGTTCGATCCCTGGTTCAAGAAGATCCCCTGCAGGAGGGCATTGTAACCCACTCCAGTATTCTATCCTGGAGAATCCCCATGGACAGATAGCCTGGCAGGCTCCGGTCCATAGGGTCACAAAAGGCTGGACACAACTGAAGTGACTTAGCATACATGCATACACAAATGAGTGATAGACACAAGTAAATCAGGTGGCAAATAGCGTCCCATCATTTATAATAATTATGCATAATACAGAAAGGTTATATCCTATGTGTTTTTAACTTATAGTGACTCAACTTTGTATTGTGACAACAATTAAAATGGGAAATACAGTAGATATTCTCTTTATACTCTACATCTTGTAGGTTAAGAGTGTGGGCTTGGAACCAGACAGTTTGAGCATGAAATCCAGCTCTCCTCTTTACTAACTGGGTGAGATTGGGCAAATTAATTAGCCTCTCTGTGTTTCACTCTATTCTTATAAAGTGGGAATAATAATATTGCCTAGGATGCAGAATTGTTGTGAAGAATCAATGAATTAACACCTGTAACTGATACATAATACTTAGGTCAATCCCTGTGACACAGTGAATATTCAATAATGTCAGCTGTGACTGTGTTTATTATGATCATTGTACAGCAGTATCACTATTCTTGTCACTGTATCACTGGTGCTGCTGCACGATGTGGAAACATACTTGGAGAAACCAGTTGACCTGATTATTGACCTGATCTGTTGAAAAGATAGTTGGTGAAGTAGGGTCTCAAACTCAGGCCTTTTTTTTTTTTTCCTTCCTGCATATTTGTTAATCTGCAGAAAGTTGCTAATCTGAATTAATTTGAAATCTGCAGTTTGTTGATCATATGTATAGTACAGTTAAATCTGCATGTATGTTGTCTTCTGGCAAGTTCAAGCAGACAAAAATGAGAAACCCATCCCATCAAACCTGAGTCCTAAAGAACTTCTCTGATCTTAACCCTAACTGAATTCTCTCCTACTTCTCATTCCTTTCAAAGTTGCTTTGAATAATAAGATTTTAGACCAGAAATATAAGTTCTGTTTCCTGAATATATAAGTGAAGATTATTGTCTGATAATTTTTAAAAATTTGGTGCCAGTTTATGTGAATTTTTCCCCTAGGCTTTGTTTGAGGGACTTCTCAGTTTCCATGACCCCTGAGATAGCTAAGCTCTGGAGCTTGGGTTGAAGTACCCAGGTTATGGTTTTGTGAAGCTTTCTTCTCAGAGCACTGCAAAGCCTCAGGCCTCCCCTCTTCTTTGTCAGATTTCCCTTTATCTTATCTGCTTCCTAAAAGATGAATAAAATTTTGTTATAAAGACCCTTTCTATAGAAGAAGAAAACTTTGTATTGGATAATTGGAAAATGATTGTAATTCTGCTTAGTTTTTTAAAAGCTCCCTCATAATACTTGGGTTAACAAAATTCAAATTGATCATCGATTTTTGTGTAAGAAATGTAAATTCTCTTTTAAACTTTGTTGTTTGCTCTCTAGAAAATATTTTTTGAGCAAGATAATTAGTAAGTAATTAGAAATAGGAAGAAAGTACCAATAAATATCCAGTCCCATCTAATTCTAGGCATACAATTATTAGAAATTAATACAATTAATTTTTATTTAAAATAATTAATGTTTATTTTGCATGCCTCTGTACCTAAGAGTTAGTGTTGATTTTAGATTGATTTTGGATTTCAGGTTTGCAGTAATGAACTGAAGTGTGTGTGTAACAGACACTGGGTAGGTGAAGACTGCAGCACTTACTTCCCTTACAATGATGATGCAAAAGCTGGCATTACGCTATCTGGCAATGGTAGGTGCTTACTTTGGTCCCATTATATTGTTTCTTTATGCACAAGGAAAGAGAAAACTGCCCTTCCTAAGCTTCATTTGGATTATTTTTATATAATTCAAATATCAGTTAAATCCACATAATAATGAGTTGTAATGTACAACTGGGGCCCTCATTATGAAACCAATTATTTCCATTATCTTGTAATATGAAATATTGAATATAACTTAGTCTATTGATTTAGCCATATCTTGTTCTATATCAGGCTGATATTTTCCAAGTGTTGTACTTATTTGGAGCTGACAACAAATCCTAGCATCTTGTTTTTAATATAATTTAATTTTTATTTATTGGGTATGCTGGGTCTTTGTTGCATGCATGGGCTTCCTCCAATTGTGCTCAGTGGGGGTTACTCTCTAGTTGCAGAGTGTGGGCTTCTCGCTGTGGTGGCTTCTCTTGTTGCAGAGCACAAACTCTGGAACATAGGCTCAATAGTTGTGAACAGACTTAGTTGCTCCGTGGCTTATAGAATCTTCCTGGACCAGGGATCAAACCTGTGTCTCCTGCATTGGCAGGCAGATTCCTTACCACTGGGCCACCAGGGAAACCCTAGTATTTCTTTTAAATGAAGAAAGTAGTCAAAATTTTTAAGTGTATGATTTTATATTTTATACTTTTTATATACTGGGACTAAGTAAATGAGGAAGAATTTGAATTGATTTAAAAAATATTTTGTTAACTTTAATATTCTCTCTTAAAGAACCACATCTATATTAAACTCCAGTTCTGTAGCCTCTACTGTGTAATTCTAGAAGTAGTAACCTTGGCCAAGGTGCCTGAAAGGGGTTTGACATGGATAAGAAGCAGCAGGTGTAGTTCTAAAAGCAAGAGTGGCCCAAATGGAAAAGTAGAAATTAAATTTAAAAAGTAGAAAATAAATGCAGTGGAAAGAAAATGTGTATTGAAAATGAATGTCCCTTTTTAAGCTATTTTTATCATTTCATTATTGAGTATTCTTTGGCAAAAAATAATGTTCAAATCCTGAAGTCCATTCAGCTCCAAAGAATGAGAAAATTGTTATTTTTATTCTAATCATCCATACAGGTTAAACGTATTAGTCAATGTGACTTTCATAATAAAACTCACAGAGTGATTAGGATTTTGGCATCTTCAAAATCCTAAGTCTTAGCAATGGTTGTGGGGCTGGTTCCCGCACTTAATGCAGAAAGAAGCCTCTTCAGGTCTGTGGATTTAACTGGCTTGTCAAAAGTCATACTATTACTTAGAAGTAATCAGGACTAGCATTTGAGTTTATTATTGTTGTTCAGATGCTCAGTCATGACTGACTCTGTGGCCCATGGACTGCAGCATGCCAGGCTTCCCTGTTCTTCATTATGTCCCATAGTTTGCTCACACTCATGTCCACTGAGTCAGTGATGCCATCCAACCATCTCATTCTCTGTCGCCCGTTTCTCCTCCTGCCCTCCTTCCCAGGGTCTACTGAACACCGTTGAATTTCTGGAGCATTCCCCATTGCTCAGTGGGTAAAGAATCTGCCTGCAATGCAGAAGACACAGGAGATTCTGGTTCAGTCCCTGGGTTGGGAAGATCCCTTGAGGGAGGAAATGGCAACCCCAGCATTCTTACCTGAAAAATTTCCTGGACAGAGGAGCCTGGCAAGCTAGTTAAAAGGATTGGAAAGAGTCGGACATGACTGAGTGACTAAGCACTCACGCATGTTAAATCTCTGGAAAGAAAGGAAGGGGAGATGGGCTAGGTCTTAGAATGGGAAAATCCCAGTGCTCCAGGGGTCCTCTGGTATCTACGCTCTCTATCCCACGGATGACCGGGGCAGGGTGGAGTCGGCCAGTCTCCTGGATGTCTGAGCCCTGCTGTCCCATGTAACTCCTGAGGGCTGCCAGATAGAGAGGCTGCCACTCCATCATGGGGAATTGGAATCTGTTCCATTCATCCATGATTACTGCCTTTGATTCCTCAGGAGTGCAGCAGACAAAGAGCTAACTAAGCTGCCCTGGGTGAGAGCCCTGCAATTTAACATGGGGTATAATAAGTCTTTATCAACCAAACAGGTCTTCTGAGCCAGGAGCCAGGCAGGCCTCCAGCCTGCGTTTTTAGCTCTTGCCCTTTTACTTGTGCTATTGTCCAATCCTTTGACTCACTGGGCCCCTTTCACTGCTGAGATCCCTTAAGAATTGCATCGCAGCCTGTCTGACCATTGTTGCTGCCGGACACAACAGCACCATCACCCGGTCCTTATCTCCAGCCCTGCCCTGGCCCCCTGCCAGTCTGGTGCATCCTCACTCTCACAGGTCATCAGAACCAATCTCCAGCTCACCTGACTCTGTATTTGCCATTGCTTTTCCCAGATACCACAGTCATTATTGGCAAGGCTGGAAACTACAGTCTTTCATCATGTATACCACCTGACCATCTGTAGCCATGTTTTCTCCCTTTAGAAGCTTATATTTACTCATACAAAATATCACACAAAATAAGGACCTTATATTGGTTGTGAAAATGGAGTGATAAGAACAATAACATTTCTAGAATTTCTAGGGAAGAGGTTGGAGTCCAAAATATGATTTCTAAGTATTCCTCCCCAGGGGTATTGTGCTATATAGTGATACTCCTTTCTTCTCCTTATCTTTATTCTTTATTTTAATTCAATGACCTCATTATATTTTCCAGAAAAATACATGGAAAATAAAACCATTAAAAATGCACTTGGACAAGAATTAAAAGGGAACATACACAAATAACTATTTTTCAAAAAATAATTGATCAAATTGCTAAGTTATGGTTGATTTCTCTTCCCTTAAAAATATCTACTTTTAATTTTAAGATATATAGGAATATAAAATCATTGTCATATGCCTGAAACTGATATAGTGTTTTGTCACAATTATATCTGAATACATAAATAAAATCTGGGAAAAAGCTTTTCTAAAACTAAAACTGTATAAAGGAAAAAATGCTCACTTTTTAAAACAAATGTTATTAGTGTGATGATCATTAATCTGGAGAATAAAGTTCCTGAAAGAATTTTATATCAAAATTTCAGCTGTATTCACTGATCTTCATTGTTTCTTTTCTCCCCCCAGGTGTTGCTGGTACCAATATTATAATAGGCATAATTGCTGGCACCATTTTAGTGCTGGCCCTCATATTAGGAATTACTGCATGGGGCTATAAGTAAGTGAAATGGCTCAGTATATTACTGTCAAACTGTACTTTAAAATATTTGTCTAAATGATTCTAGAAATTTTTGTATCATTGGATAAATAAACCTGCAGTGAAAATCAGTCTGATTCAGTATTCAATCTATGATGATCCTTGGCATGATTAGAGGTAACAATAATTTATCATTTTTTAGATTTTGAGATTAACTCCCATCTATTCTAAAAATACTGAATTTATTTTAAAACCATTACATGAAATAAAATCAATCTAAATCGTGTTTCATACAAAGGCTGTGTTGGTTGGCTCTTTAGTGATGCAGATTCTCTTGACTTAAACCCATTCCCCCACATCTAGGCAGGATAGTGTATTAGACAGCATAGAGTTTAGTAACAAGGATGATATCAACAAGAACAAGAGCAGGATCTGCTCCTTAGTGCTTCCTGCTAAGAACAGGGATCCTGCCAAGAGCCAAACCTCTCCCCAATCAATGTGAAGAAGATATTGTTTTTTGTTAAATATGTGAGTGTTTTGTGGGAAGGAAAAACTCTTCAGAGATGTAATGTGTTAAAATTAAAATTCGACTATAAGTCACAACTTTTAGAAACCTAATTCTTAAGCTTCAAAGTTCAGCTTACAATTCTTTGGTTCTATGTGCAAGATTTAAAAAGTTACACATTTGAATATTGGATATTGAATATTGGATAATTAGTTAACTTTTGAATATTGGATCCCCTTAGTATTTAGCTAAGTAAATGACTTCATACATTGCAGACTTTTTGTATACTTAATGTACTCATTTCCCTTGTTAAGTACTTCAACTTGTGATGTGAAAAGTTTCCTTAGTATTCAAATAACTTATGTTTAATAAAATAAAACTCAAATGAACCAAACTTTTTTGACTAGGCATTGACTAGCATAGTGTATATAATCATTTGTTATTACTATTATCACTGCCTGACATGGTTTTAATCTAACTGAATTAAAAGACATCTCTTTAAACTAGTATATGGGTCTTGCTGGCTCTGAGGTCAAAACACTAAAGTTATTTTGGCTGAAAAGAGAGAGTAATTAGTTGACTGCCAGGATAAACTTTTTATGTTGTGAGTACTAAAATGCAGAGAGACATTTGTGCAAGGCTGTGTTAACAAATAGCATAGACAGCAGGGTGTAGTTTAGCATAACATAGTTAACATGGCCTAGCATAGTGTAGCAAATGCCTCTTTAATGTGCATATTGTTTGGCACTTTGCATGCTTACATTTGCACCAGCTGATTTCAGCATAATTTGGAGTATAAAATTATATGTCTGAAAAAAGGCTTTTCTGTACATATATTGTTTGAGCTCTCCTATACCTTAGGTGAATTAGCCCTATCTTGGCGTCACACTATTTCCTTGACTTCCCTGTGCAAGGCTCATGTAGTAGTTGCCATCACAACCATTGCTATTTTGAAGTAGCTCAGTGATTTCATTTGGTCATGCCAGAGGGAAAGCAAAATTGTTAGTTCTGTTAGTTTTCTGCCACCTACTGATGCAAACTGATATTTCATGTTTACAATCTTGGAAAAAATTACCCTTTCAAAAATATGAAACCTGAGCATCTAATCCTACTGCTAATGAAATTATCTGTGTCTGTTTTACTGATTAGATAAAAAATACTTCTTTCTGTATATCATTTCTTATTTTTATGAAATTTAAGTTGTTTCACTTTTTTGTTTCTGAATATATGTACTTTGCAGAATCTTGTTCATACGACAGTATTCTCTTCATAAATAATTTGAACCCTAATAATGAAAGTTTTAATGTTACTACATTTATTCAGAATTTGTATAAAAATAGAATAAGGATGTTGAAATTTTAATAGAGTAATTAAATTCATGAATATGCTGTTTCATGTATTCTATTTAAAATGTCAAGTGAGTTTAGGACTTGAGAATTCATATTCTCATTAATCCTTCCAATTAAACTTTCTACCCTTTCTCCAAGTCTGGGGTAATAGAAGGAATAGGAAATGAGGAATACTCATTTGTAACTGGTGGATCGCTCAGGCAATCAAACTGAGAGGATAAAAAATAGAACATGTTGAATTGTAATACTTTGGCTTATTTTTCTCCCATATATGATAGTTTCAGAAATGAAAAATATTAAATATCAAATTGGCACTTTTGCTCTCATGAGCTCATTATTAAACAAGATGCCCAGAGAATTCATGGAATAGATTGGCAGGTAAAAGTGCTACAAACAAAATCTATACAGCAACATTAGCCTTGATCTTGGAAGGAGGAAGCCTACCTGTTAGTTGCTTGACCTACCAACAGGTCTTAAAAATACTGACAGCTAGTTAGGTCAGGATAGAAATTTTGAAATTAGCTTGTCTTATTTAAAAATTAAAAATTATTGCCATCTCCTTACCGCACTCTCTAGAACACATTTTTGTTTCAGAATGATTTATTCTGAAACTCATGCAATTTTATTTTAGGAGACTTTAAACAAAGTATTAGCACTGTTGCTTTCAGTGAAACTTCAGTAAGTAGTGATGACATGGGAGGTCCATAACAGCTGTGAATGCTCATTCTATCATACACAAAATGTTCTGATGAACATTTATGTTTTCATGGTTGAAATTCTTAGGACGAGCTCTAGTTTGTGGCATATATTCCAAAAAGGATGAATTATAATTTTTATTTGCATGAAAACACATTTAATATATATAAGTAACTTGACTAGTTTCCTTATTTAAAGCAATGTGCATGTATGAAAACCTATATTTGAAATAAGGTTGACTTTAGGACATTACTAAATGTTTAATATGATACAGTTGACATTGAGAAAACAATTACTTTTTAATAACTGAAGTTTTGTGCTTTCAAACAATGGTTACTTGAAAATGTTATCACTAACCCTTTGGTGTCATTTCTTCAAAAGATGAAGTGAAATTTGTGTATGTGAGTGTGTGTGTGTGTGTGTGTGTGTGTGTGTGTGTGTGTGTGTGTGAGGCAGAAGGCGCGGAGACTGTGTTTTTGATCTTCATTTTAATTCTGCAATCAAAAATTCTAGTGGAGATCTTTCATCAAATGCTTTTATGTTTAGTGATTTCTCTTAATGTATTTTTTTAGGTAACTAATTCTCTCTCTCTCTCTCTCTTCTTGTCCATAAAAAGAAACTATCGAGAGCAGAGGTATGTGATAAGAATAATCTGAACATATAACTGAAAACCAAAAGGTTTAAATCTTGTTATCATCTTTGGAATTCATACATACTGTTATAAATTAAGTCTACTTTTGTTTTTATGTTGGAGTGGTCATAAACTAATCTTGATTTTTCATGGCCTTGAAATGATCATTTTAGCACTGTTGCTGTGAAATGTGTTAGTTTAAAATAGATCTATCATTATGTAGTTTTAATGGTTTTGTCATCTAACAAAACTAAAATTAGTCATTCTTACTTGTGTTACCTTTATAGTAATATATATTTAGAAGTTGATCTTTTCCTACTTAAAACAAAATTCCTTTATGTTAAGGTGTCACCTTTGTTTACATTAGTTGATTGGCTTTTCTTCACATTTATAACACTTTTCTTGCCCAATGATTTCTCAAGGAATTTATTTTTAGTGATTACTGTTATTTTACTAACTTTCATTAATAAATAATAAAAATTATATAGGCACAGTTTTGCGATCAGGAAAGCATCTTGGCATTTGAGGAATCTATTTTATCTCTGCATAAGAAAAAAATTTTTTACAGATAGTTGTACAGGTTTTGAAAGGAATGATTTGCATAGTAATAATCTCTGATTGCCTACTGCACTATTTTTTTTTCAATATAAAGCCCTATAATGTCAGGCACTCTGTTCATATAACCTTAAAATCTGTTTAGCCAGCAGTGTCTAAAGTGATACAAAGCATTTATGTAGTTGGGTAAAACTTGCCTGTTTTTTCTAAATCTAAATTAGCTCATGTTGAGGTACACGCCTCACTTTTCACATTTAAAAAACTTATAATTGCTATTAACTATTGATACCAAAATTAAAATATACTGGAAATTGACCATCTAAGACCACATCATATAGTACTAATTTTGTACTCAAGATGCCTATGCAGGCTCCTAACTTCCCACAATTGTAGGAAATGTCTGAGGCAGATTAGAAATAAGAAGTAGTAAATGTGACACTATCAGACCCTTGCCACAGCTTTCATTTTTTTTTTTCAACAAACTAGAATTTTAAACATTGTTCTGTTTCCTTCTATGTTATAATTTAAAATCTGTATAAGATTTTAGCCATAAGTGGTACCCGCAGGGTACCCATTGAGATCCTGGCCAGTTAGCCACTGATATTAGAAAATAATGACCTTGCTCTGGAGTTACTGACTTCTATCATTAATGGAGAAAGTAAAACTGAAACAAAATTATTTAAATAAAGGAAATAGTGGACACGACTGAGCGACTTCAATTTCACATATTGGAGAAGGAAATGGCAACCCACTCCAATGTTCTTGCCTGGAGAATCCCAGGGATGGTGGAGCCTGGTGGGCTGCATAGTCCAGTCTATGGGGTTGCATAGAGTCAGACACGACTGAAG
>SJYV01020496.1:114206-210143 GCA_006410875.1 Neotragus pygmaeus | reverse complement strand
GTGTGTGTGTGTGTGTGTGTGTGTGTGTGTGTGTGTGTGTGTGTGAGGCAGAAGGCGCGGAGACTGTGTTTTTGATCTTCATTTTAATTCTGCAATCAAAAATTCTAGTGGAGATCTTTCATCAAATGCTTTTATGTTTAGTGATTTCTCTTAATGTATTTTTTTAGGTAACTAATTCTCTCTCTCTCTCTCTCTTCTTGTCCATAAAAAGAAACTATCGAGAGCAGAGGTATGTGATAAGAATAATCTGAACATATAACTGAAAACCAAAAGGTTTAAATCTTGTTATCATCTTTGGAATTCATACATACTGTTATAAATTAAGTCTACTTTTGTTTTTATGTTGGAGTGGTCATAAACTAATCTTGATTTTTCATGGCCTTGAAATGATCATTTTAGCACTGTTGCTGTGAAATGTGTTAGTTTAAAATAGATCTATCATTATGTAGTTTTAATGGTTTTGTCATCTAACAAAACTAAAATTAGTCATTCTTACTTGTGTTACCTTTATAGTAATATATATTTAGAAGTTGATCTTTTCCTACTTAAAACAAAATTCCTTTATGTTAAGGTGTCACCTTTGTTTACATTAGTTGATTGGCTTTTCTTCACATTTATAACACTTTTCTTGCCCAATGATTTCTCAAGGAATTTATTTTTAGTGATTACTGTTATTTTACTAACTTTCATTAATAAATAATAAAAATTATATAGGCACAGTTTTGCGATCAGGAAAGCATCTTGGCATTTGAGGAATCTATTTTATCTCTGCATAAGAAAAAAATTTTTTACAGATAGTTGTACAGGTTTTGAAAGGAATGATTTGCATAGTAATAATCTCTGATTGCCTACTGCACTATTTTTTTTTCAATATAAAGCCCTATAATGTCAGGCACTCTGTTCATATAACCTTAAAATCTGTTTAGCCAGCAGTGTCTAAAGTGATACAAAGCATTTATGTAGTTGGGTAAAACTTGCCTGTTTTTTCTAAATCTAAATTAGCTCATGTTGAGGTACACGCCTCACTTTTCACATTTAAAAAACTTATAATTGCTATTAACTATTGATACCAAAATTAAAATATACTGGAAATTGACCATCTAAGACCACATCATATAGTACTAATTTTGTACTCAAGATGCCTATGCAGGCTCCTAACTTCCCACAATTGTAGGAAATGTCTGAGGCAGATTAGAAATAAGAAGTAGTAAATGTGACACTATCAGACCCTTGCCACAGCTTTCATTTTTTTTTTTCACAAACTAGAATTTTAAACATTGTTCTGTTTCCTTCTATGTTATAATTTAAAATCTGTATAAGATTTTAGCCATAAGTGGTACCCGCAGGGTACCCATTGAGATCCTGGCCAGTTAGCCACTGATATTAGAAAATAATGACCTTGCTCTGGAGTTACTGACTTCTATCATTAATGGAGAAAGTAAAACTGAAACAAAATTATTTAAAT
This sequence comes from Neotragus pygmaeus, assembly GCA_006410875.1. NCBI lineage: Eukaryota > Metazoa > Chordata > Mammalia > Artiodactyla > Bovidae > Neotragus > Neotragus pygmaeus. Next base: position 208,678 of record SJYV01020496.1, on the reverse strand, counting down.
AAAGGAAATAGACTTTGTGACATGTTTTAAACTCTGTGTCCAAAAAACACTGAAGAAGAGCTGACGCTATTTATGCTTTCTGTTGAGTAGATGTTGATCAGTTATACCAGAAATGTAATTTTGGTGGCTTTTGTCAGTGAAAAATAAAATTATACTACAAAGATCAAAAACTGGTGATTTAGCTCCATTTCTGTAAGAATTAAGTCTATAGTGTAATTTAATGTTGCTGACTATTTGAAAAGGAAAACACAGTGTCATAAATACGTAACATAAGCAAAATTGTTATGGTGTGCTCTAAGACGTGTTCTCACCAGGGGTATTCTCCAGAATAAAGGAATTGTCCACATTACAAAAACAAATGGTAAATATGTAAACCTGGGCACCAATTTCTTACTATAACTCAATATATACATAAGTACAGTTAAGAAAAATTTTGTTAGAAATCTCTTTTTTGTGCCTGATGTAGTTTCATGCCTCCTGGTAATCCTGGGAGGACTATCAGTATATGATGAATACTGAGTCACCATTTCATCAATCTGGACACTCTTTGAAGTCTAGTTCATATTCTGAGAGTTGTCACTTTTCAGCAGGTACTATTTTTTTAATATATATTTCAGCACAAATTTTATTTATTTTTGCCCTTATGATTGTCTGTAGCTAATGAATCTTAGAGTTATATGAAAAGTGAAAGTGAAGTCGCTCAGTCGTGTCCTACTCTTTGCAACCCCATGGACTGTAGACTACCAGGCTCCTCTGTCCATGGGATTTTCCAGGTATTATATAGGGCTATATAATAATTGTTAAAATGGAGAAGCTGCAAGGAATGAACTTTAGATCAGGAAGTTTTGAGTTTATAAATATCTTCTGAAGGACTGTCTTTTATTAGAATGTATCTTAGTGGTTATACAGAAGGTGATAAGACCAATGGGCAAAAGTCTACATTAGGAAACTTACAATCATGTGAAAATCTGAAGATATTCCAATAAAGATGTGCCCAATTCCAAAGGATTCCAGGGAATAGAAATAAAAAATTTGAGTTGCTTTTAAATTAAGTTTTGCTCTGAAGTTCCATGGTGGGAGGACCAATCTAGAATGAATCAGAAATCTACCTGCTAGTATGCGGTCTTGGGAAATCACTTAAACTTTCTCCAATTCCAAATGCAGACAAAGTTCTTTGTAATCTGTGAAGCTTTCTAGTAAGGAAAGTTATTGATATGTGGTGGTCTCTGAAGACTTTGTGTTTCTCTAATCCTCAGATGAAAGAGATAGGTAGGTATGGTTGTCCTTAAAGAGAAAGGCAGCATTCCTGACATGTGTGAGGCCCACACATCCTGGTGTGAAAGCATTGGTGAACATACAGCTTTGCTCTGACACTAAATACATATTAAGTATGTAACCAGTTATGAGATTCTTTAATTAATGATACAATGGCTCAGAAATGCCAAACTCAGAATAACTTGCAAATGACTGGAAATGTCAGGCAAGGAATTCAGTGAAGAAACCTGTTAACCTGGTAAATTGTCCCACCAGAGAATGTGTCCCCCAGGTTTTCTTTATATTGAAGGAACGTGTGATAGGTTTAATTTCACGTCTGGCAGAAAGATTAGAAGCAAGCCCTTTTTTTCTTTTTCTTTTTGTTTATAAGCTGCATAATAAAAGATAGAAGCCCCATTCTGGGAGACAGAACTTCATACATGAATGATATCACTTTAGATCTGCCAGGGTTGGCAACTTCCCTGGTGGTCTAGTGCAGGGGGCGAGGTTAGATCCCTGGCTGGGGAACTAGGATTCCAAGTGCTGTGAATATGGCAAAAATAAATAAATATAAGTCTGCCAGTGTCATCTTGTGAAGGGTAGAGCCATGGGACTGAGGAGCCAAGGAGAATTCTTAGATATTGTCTAGTTAGAAGGATGACTATTGATAATTTTCTTTAAAATCTCCAGGAAGGAAACCTTCCATCTATTTTTTAGTTGATGCTATTGTTTCTATTTTAGCATAATTGCTTTAGGAGTTAGCAGCTGTATACTTTGCAATAAGAATCAGAAGTTTGAATTTTAGTTTTCAGGCAGTTTTGCAGATAGCAATAGAATAAACTTGGATTTATAAAGCATCCTTATTCAGGTGCAATTAAACTTGGATTTAATTCAAGTTAAATTGAATTCATTAAACTTGGATTTCATTAAACTTGGATTTATAAAGCATCCTTATTCAGGTGCAATATTCTTTTGTCTGAAATGAACATACATTGTTGAACATACATAATATGAATCAGAATAAATAATTAGTTCATATCTTCCTGATCCATACTTTAAGCAGAAACCCCCTTCTCCATTTCTTTTTTCTCTCTTACCTTTTTTAGCTACTTTACTTTCTGCTTGTAAACCTCCCTCCTTTTTTTCCCCAAGGCTTTCTTGGTTTTTTAGTTTTTTTAATATTATTACAGTGATATTCATGCATCTGTCAGTGTGACTTAGTACACAGTACACAACATTTCTTCAGACAGCAATGTGACAGTTCCAATAGCAGATAGCCCAGACACCAACAAAGCTTTGGAAAAGTGCCTCCTTCATTCGTAAGGTTAAGACTTAATTTTTTTCATTATGATCTCATTTTGAGTACGTGTAAGGATTATTAAGTTAAATATTATGGTTCAGCAGACTCTTTAAGGAAAGATCAGACTTCTCTTATAACAGGAATCCTTTTTGAGGAAAAATAATTTAGCTAAATAAGTTTTATTTTCTTTTGGTTATTATTTATAGAAAAATTCATTCACATGTCTAAAATATTTGCTTGTGAGGTGGGAAATTTGAGGTAATTTTTCCATTATAAAACTTCGTACTGATCAAGCCACCTAATTCCAAAATTCTGTGAAACTAGTAAAATTTAGGAAGAAAAAGCATAAAGACAAGAAAAATACATTCAGTTTTAACACATTTAAAGCTATCAATTACTTGGTCATTTATGGTCTTTTATAACAAATGATGATATTCTCTATCTTCACAAAAGGTTAATCAGGAAGAAGTAGGTTTGTAATAAGATATAATTGATTATTGAAAAAATAATAAATTTCTGGACAGTGAAGGCTGTTAAATAGTATTAAAAGATCTTTAACAAAGTTTATCATCTGTTATTATTAACATTTTTATGCATTTACTGTGTAAAGGAGTTACATGCATTCTTTGTGGAATTTTAAGAATGAAGTGTAATTTCTTTATTTCGAAGACTTCGTGGTAGAGATAGGGAAGAGAGTCTAGTTTGCCTGGGATGGTAAAAGCAAAGCCATGCCCCTCAAAGTTCACTGCACTTAAACTTTCCTTTCAACACTTTGACGGAAGCCCATAATTTATGACATGTGTAGCATTTAGGATGTTTATGTGCAGCGTAAAAGATGAACATGGACTGTAGAGAAATTACATTGAAGGATTTGTAAACCATGCTTAACTAAACAAACAGGCAAAACCATTGAGCCCCATCCATTGTGAAAAGCAATCCATTTAAGCCTGCAGTCTCGGATAAGTGAATCCTTGGTAAATGCCTGAATGCCAGAATGATATAAAGAAAGAGTAATTTGGGTGCAAAGTCAAGTAAAGTCACAACTTGTATTTATTTGCGTTGAATTTGTGGGCTTCCCTGGTAGCTCTGCTGGTAAAGAATCCACTTGCAATGCAGAAGACCCTGGTTTGATTTCTGGGTCAGGAAGATCTCCTGGAGAAGGGATAGGCTACCCACTCCAGTGTTCTTGGGCTTCCCTGGTGGCTCAGATGGTAAAGAATCCGCCTGCAATGCAGGAGATCTGGGTTTGATTCCTGGGTTGGGAATATCCCCTGGAGGAAGGCATGGCAACCCACTCTAGTATTCTTGCCTGGAGACTCCCCATGGACAGAGGAGCCTGGTGGGATACAATCCATGGGGTTGCAAAGAGTCAGACACGACAGAGAAAGTAAGCACAGCATATAAATTTGAATTTAGTGAGGCACAGCTCATCATCTTATAAAAATTATCATTAAGGGTAACAGTGACAAAAATGACTTGTTAACCATAAAGATTATTATTGGAAATGTAATGTTAGTGGGATGTTCTTTAGCATTCTTTTATAAGTATTGATATACTACAAAAGGCAATTTTCCTACCTGAGGCAACTTACAAAACTTTGATTTTTTTTATTTTTCAAAAAATTGATAGAGCATTTTACTGATAGGAGGCAAGACAGAAAATATGATTCCAGACAGTTAAAGATCTCTTCCATAAACAGATATATCATTTGTGTTATTAACAATATAAATATAGGAATTACATGTCTTTTCTATAAAATTAATGTTTCATAATATACTGGGAAAAATATTATATTTATGGTCTGAAGTCACAAATATTTTGAAAGAATATGTATCAAAGAATTATATTAATCCTACATACAAATCTAATGAGAAATTTGATTTCCTTTTAACATGCCTGTCTGGGGGTCATGCACTGGCAAAAAATCAGATTCTATCTAAAGTTTTCTACCCTGTTCCCTTAGCAGAAATAATAAAAATATGTTCCAATCTCAGTTAATTCAAAATCAGAGCGAATGGAGTCGGTAATAGTGCAGACTATGTAGATTTTCCCTTGTTGGAGATAAAGAATTGAGGTCATCCACCAGCCACCTATAAATATCTTTCTATAGTATCAACAAGAATTCCATTATTTTTCAACTCTTTCTTCCTGCTAAATTATCTTCCTTTACATATTCTTGTGTGCAGTTAATAGAATTACATTTTTGATTGACATTTGAATCTCTTTTGATTTCTTTATATTTCTGCTAAATGAATAGTGAGGCCCCCGATTGAATAGAGAATTCAAATTATTTATTTGGATTAAATTATAGAACAGTTTAGAAATCAATCAGTTCTTTTAAGGCCAAATTAAGATTACATTTATAGTATTTAGAAATTACAAATAGTTTACACACCACAGTGAAAAAAGGATACCTTATCTGGGCAAGGACTGTCTGTCTTGATATGTCTCCTTCAGCACCAGGGTTTTTTTTTGTTTGTTTGTTTTTAAAGACAAAATGGCAATTAACATCTTAAGTGTAATGAAGTTACAGTGAAAAACCTCATCTTTTCATATTTTTCCCCTGAAGCAAGGGTATATTCATCCAGATTGTAAAGACTTCAGTGATTGCATTTCCGACCTCTACAATTAGAATGACTTTAACTTGTCACATTTATTAATAATCTTACATGTTGTTATAGATTTGATTCATGTAGATCATTATCCCTACCTCTTTTTTCCTAAAATAATATTTGTATATGTCTGTGTTCATGTGTGTGTCTTGTTTTCTGACTTTGAAATGTTTATTATGCCTTAGACAGTTACCCCAGGGAGATTATGTAAAAAAGCCTGGAGATGGCGACTCTTTTTATAGCGACATTCCTCCTGGAGTCAGCACAAACTCAGCATCTAGTTCTAAGAAGAGGTCTGCTTTTCTGTCGCATTTTCAGATTTCTACCTGTTCCATCACACATTATTCCATTAGTCAGAACATTTCATTATTTTGCAGCAGGTTTGATTACTTCTTCCTTCTTTCTTGAATGTTAAAAAATAGTATCCTTTGTTCTTTGATTACTCTACTTCAAAATGCCATATGCTCAGAACCAGTGGTTTAACAAATCAGGCCAGAAAACCAAACAAAAGAAAACTAAACAAATAACAACCCTAAGTCTATATAGAAACTCCAAGGTTTTTCAATCTTGCTCTTCTACTGCTTCAGAAACTACACATAGTATTTTATTGTATTTTAAATGGTGAGCTTTATGTCATGTTTGGTAGTCAAAGAAAAAGGTTACTGTCATGCTTCAGTAAAAGCAGTTGTTAAAATAAATTGGTAATATAAATGCTGCATTGAATTTTTTTAATTTTAAATTTATCAAAGCTAAGCTTGCTGTGAAAAAACGATTGCTTCTCTGTGAATCATATATTTGAATATTATGATTTTGCCTTTCATTCCTGGAATGATTAATTCTAGACTTTATAATTTAGAGCTAGTTGCCAAATTAATTTAAGCATTTTTAATATTTAAGTTGTATAACAGTCCAGATGGGGTTAATATATTATCTATATGTCTTAAACTTGAAGGCTGTATTGTTGGTCTATGGTCTTAAGGTATATAAGACCATTTAAAACTGTGCATGCTCTATAAATGCTTAATAAAATAAGCTGACAGAAGAAATAAATAGAATGTTTTAGGAAATGAGACCTTCATTTCCACTGAAAAAAGACTTAAATACTCCTTTGGAAGAGTTTCTTTAAAATTGTTGGTAGAGCTGTAACATATACTTTAGGCACAGTAGTTCCTTTATAGACTGAAAGGGAAATTGCTAGTTTATTGAGAAGAAACATGATCTCTTCTGGAGTTCTAAATAGAGTAATCTGCAAAAATTCTGCAGTGGATCTCACTCTTTATAAACATCAGGAAAAAAAAATTGAAGGAATTAGTGAGATTTGGGAACTGCTGTGGAACTGTCCTCTGCATAATGGATTGTTTTTACTCAGATAACATAGCTTAAATCTAAAGTTAAATTATTAGTCTTTGCATAAGGAGTACAATTTTATAGAAGGATGTTCAAGCATTTTATTATTTTAATTCATTGGGTACTTTTTAACTAAAAGACTAATCTCTTCTTAAAATCCTCACAGTATATATTTTCTTGATCAAATATTTAATTTTAAATCAAATCACATGGTAAATAAATGTAGAAATCAATAGATTCCAGGAGAATTTCTATTGGTTTTTTTTTGTACAAAATAGGAGTTACTTTATACTTAGCAAATGATGGTAAAAAATCTAGGGAATTACATAATAATTGTTCTGAGTTCCATTTATTTTCATTCATCAGTAGAAGGTTCCTTTTAAAATAGATGTTTTTAGCAATTAACTGGAATGATATATGGAAAAGATTTAAATTACAGCACTATTTTCTAAAGTACTTCAAGAAGAGCTTAAAATATTGATTTGAATCTTTACCAGATTTTAGCAAAAGCTCAATGGGTTTTGACTTTTAAACAGTTAAATATTGTACCAAATTATGTGATTCCTCCTAAGTATATGCAGTTTGTCAAAATGCTTTTCTTATGTGGTTCAAGGTAGGTGTGTAAATTTTGCTTCTTGAAGGCAATTCATTTAAAGACGGCAGGACACAAAGAGCAGACGGGCTTAATGGTACATGGACTTTGTGAGAGAAAGCTCCATGATAAACATCTGACTCAATTCAGTTATTGGACAGTCAACCAACAGTACTGTATTTGGGGCGGGGGGGTGCATATTAGTGGAGAAAAATGCCAATTCTCAGAAAATGATTTTATTGTTTAAGAAAACTTAAATATTAGGTTTTGATAAAGATTAATCTTTGATAAAGGTTAACCAGGTTCAACTGAGAAATTCTTATAGAAATCTCTTGGAAGTCCATGTTCTCATAATACTTGAATGGAAGCCATTGCTTTACAATTAAGAAACATCTATGGTGGGACCCCATTATAACTCTTGCTGCATGGATTATGTAACTGAAATACGTAGTGTATTTGCTCTGTGTGGTTCTTGGGAATGTAATTGGCTTGTACTGTATCCTGATAGTTTTCAATTACAAACTCTTGTAATGGGGTTCCATTGTATTTGACTTTTCTTAAATTGAATGTTGTGTAATTCTGCCTTCTTCATGAAGACTTTCATGTTTTCTTCATTCTTTCATTTCAGATTTTTTCTTTCTTGATTTATTTTAATGCTCAGTAATGCTTAGAAATGTTGCTTACTGATTTCAAAACATTCATTTGATTATATTTTTGAACAGTATATACACATTTTCGATTTCAGGTCAAATGGACTTTCTCATTCTTGGAGTGAAAGGATTCCAGACACAAAACATATTTCAGACATCTGTGAAAATGGTCGACCTCGGAGTAACTCTTGGCAAGGTATAGGGCAGCATTCTGAACCCATCTGTCCACATAACCTTAATTCTGTATTGTGAGGTGCCTGGTTGTAAAGACTTGTTCTTTTTCATTAGTTCTTCAGTTCTTCTCCCAGCAGAGAGGAGGACATTTCTTACGAGAGAATCCGGTTGTTTTTTCTTGGTTGGGAAATGATGGGATTTGGTAGCACCAGTGCGCTGAGTACATGAGAAGGCTGCACAGTGCTCTGAAGTCCTCTATGTTCTGGGCTAGTGCTGTTGTGAATTGCATTCACTTGAAATACAGTGTAATTAAACACACAGAAATTATTTTTTTATATTCATAAACCATCTTTTTCAGGTAACCTGGGAGGCAACAGAAAGAAAATCAGAGGCAAAAGATTTAGACCTCGGTCTAATTCAACTGAGTAAGTCTGAACCTCTAATGGAAAAAGACCTTGCAAGGTCCTGTGCAATTAGTGTGAAATGTTAATTAACCTGATCATCAAAGAACTGTAAACCATGCCTCTGGGTCTTGGTTTTGTCTTTGTAATCCTTTTATTTATTTATTTATTTTGCTGTTTTAAAATTAACCATGGCTTTTCTCTTTTACATAGGCATCTCCGCAACTGTGCCCATACCAATACCCCCTGATAGTGGGGGGGGTCTCACCCTCGCTGCAGGCTTTGTCCTCCAGTAACCTGCCATTGTGGTGTTTTAGTTCCCTTTGAAGGGAATTTTGATAACATTCCTTTCTTCTCATCGCCCGGGGTCCAGCCATTTCAGAGGGGTCACCTTTCCTCTCCCCAGTATTCACACAGCCTAGAAGCATCAGGCAGAAATTTCCACCTTACTAGAGCATGAGAACTGCTCACAGTGTGAAACCACCGCTCCCAAGGCTTCATGGCCATCTAAGCATTCTCTCAGACTACTGGAATATGGGTCCCTTTAAAATTTTCCTTCTGAGGACATTTAAAAGGGTATTTCCCTAAACTTGCTCTTTAACGGAATTATTGTCACTGAATGCAACATTCTCTATTTAAAATGATAGCCATATTTTTTTTTAAGTCAGATGGGGTTAGCAGTTACATTTAGAGTCATTTATAATGAGGTAAATGCCATACACTTTTAAAATTTGTCTCTCCACTTAAGAAAAATCAAGCAAAACCAAGCTTCTTGAAACCTTTATCTCCCATCATGGAATAAAACACATCCTTAGTTTTCTTCTGGACCTTTCCACCTGGTTTTAATTAACCATACTTTTTGGACCTACCTAATTTTTTTTTTTTAACTTATTTCTAACTGCAGTGTTAGTGATTATTCCCTGGATCTCTATTGCTTCTTCATGCCTTAATACTTAAAAAATCTGAATAGCAGATATTTGTTCACTGCCTGTCAGAAACTCATGTTAGCTTTTCCATCATATACCCTACCTTTTTCAGTCCAGGACAGTAACATTGCCCTGAAATTTGGAGCTTTCTGCTGATGGTATTGTCTTGTAAGTGGCTTGTCAGTTTACTAGAGGATCTGTTACCTTAGCAACAATAAATAGGTTCCAGTGAAACCATTGCATGGTCCAGAATGGCATCATAGAACTCCATCACAAATAACTAATGTGTTAGAGTTTATCTTATACATTCCCAAAGCACTTGGATGCTTTAGGGCTCATCATGGATAAACTCTTGGAATGTTTGATTTGTTTTGCATGAGGTCACCTGGTAAGAGCTTCTTAGCTTATCTCAGTTGCTCCCAAGAGTACAGGTAAACTGCTGGAATGTTCTTCAGGACTTCCTTTGTGTAACTGTGTAGTGCTTTAACAGTATTTCCTGTAACAAGCCTTTGAAAACTCCTAAGTGAACAACCACCAAATATCCAATATTGTATTAAAGCTATGAATTTAGGACCCAAGGAATACTTGGTGTTTAGTGACATTTTCTGGCAAATCACTTATTTTTAAAAAATTATTTATGATGCAACAAATATTATGATACTGTAGACAGCCCTTGAGAAATCTTGCCTGTGAGATAATTATTACATTTAATAAGTCATCATAATGGAGTCTTCATTATGAAGAAATATTAAGGATGCTCTCAGATTTTTCAGACTTTCAGATTTGGTTACATGACCCATATAAGCTAAATGGAACCAAGTTTGTGAAGCTGACCACCTCTCACATTCCCATATACCTTATTGTCCAGACACTGTGTTTTGTTTTATTTTTCTTAAATCCTAACACATAGCATATCAAGAATTATGTCAACAGTTTTTTTTAAATTCTTCCCATATTTATTAAATAATTGCAATTGCATCTGATATAACAATATCATTTGTGTGATTTAGAAGAGGAGCAGTATGACCACAAACATATCTTAAAAATTTTTTTTTGGTTAAGAGTTACTATCAGGTCCATTATTTCAACATTCCCTTTAGTATCTGATCATCCCAAAGGATGATGAAACATGAGTTCATTAAAGAAACTGCACCACAAATGCATACTGTGCTATAAAACGTCCTTGTTTATTGTATTGTTTTTCCACTCAAAGCTTTTGCATCTTCCTCACTGTTGTACATGATGTAAAAACAAAAGATTTTTGGCTTAGACTTTGTATTATATATTGTGTTTTTACAGGAGGGAGCCCCAAGCACCTGAGCCTGGGCACTCCCTCGCCCAGACAGTCCCATCCCAAGGCATAAGCTCAGGGGGCTCTGACAGCCCCCAGACAGGGAGTCTGGATCACAGGTCAGTCTCCACCTGCCCCTTCATTCTGGGCTGCCACTTAATCTCCCTCCAAGTCCCTTCCTTGGCTGAGAGCAGAGTCATTTGATCTCTGACTGACCCCCAACGTCTGCTCAGAGGTGCTCCTGGTCCAGCCAGCACCGGCTAATTTTCCTCTGCCTTTCCATTCTGGAGAACACAAAGGGCTCTCCTATCCTGTTGAATGCTTTTTTTTTTTTTTTTTTGCATGTTGCGATACAAGCCAAGTCAAGCTATGTAGGCAGATGCATCTCAATGTGATGAAATCTCATCACTGTAGCCAGCACGACCTAGAGATTATTAGGAGGCCCACTGTGAAGACACTTTCATAGGGACATCCCCAGAGGGAATCTCGATTGAGAGCTCTCTTCAGTGACCTAGCGTGAAGTGATCACAGCTTTCTGAGATGCTCCCTGACACAGAGAGAAAGGCCTGACATATGCAAGTCAGGCCACATGGCTGAAGGTTTTTTGGAACAGCCATGGCTGTTCCTTGGAGCTTCTGAGATTGACAGTGAAAGGAACACATGTCTCCTCCTGGAAGTGGCTGACTGCCCGTGGGAGACTCGGTTTGCTGTGCGGCTATGTTTCACCTGGTAACAGCTGCATGGGCTTTTTCTACAGTTTTCCCAAGGCCAGAGCATTCACTGGCCTTATATGTGGCTGCACTTGCTTTTTGACTTTTTTCTTTTTGTTCAGAGTCTTAGTAGAAATTTTTATGCAAGTTTTAATTGGCTCTCTATGTCAAAAGCACAAGTTGGCAATGATTGTGGCTAAAGGCTAAGAGAAGTGTGAGTTGTGCCCAAGTCGGACACTATCTTGCAAAAATGGTCTTGTAAGCATGAAAGCAAGCAAGCCCTTCCCTCAAAAGGGAACTGATGATGTAGTGTACATTGGTTATTACTAAAAAGGAAAGGGAAACTTGAGGGAAAGCACTATGGAAATATAATCTAATATTGTTTATATAACTGTGGAAATGTATCTTGTTTTAAATGTATCTACAAAAAAAAAAAAAAAAAAACACACAACTAAATATGGAGGCAAGAAGCAAACTTTAACCACAAAAAAAGCACTGTATTTTATAATTTCCCCTGTTTTGTTCTGCAATAACTTTAAATATTTTACTGAGCTTAAATCTTCATTGTCTGTGGTATCTCTGGAAGTTACCTTTTAAATGAGAAATCTCATTGTAAAATTTCCAAATTCTTATATGACTGAATTTGTTGAATCTTTATGTTGACAAGGGCATATTCTAAGAGGATGTGTTTTTGCTTGGCTCCTAGGGTTAAAAATCAAAAGAAACTCTGGAAAAAAATATAAAAACTCTTATACTCATGATTTTACTGCCTTTAACATCTTCCTTTGTGCAGTAATTCTGATGGAGACTTTGTCAGATCTATCAGGAAAATGTTAGCTAAGGTCATTATTATCCTCTGGCAGCCACTCACCCAGTGATCAGATACTCAGAAGGCAACTTCTGAGGCATTTCCTACTGGTAACATGAATGTGAAGTGCACAAAGGGGAGGAAGGATGGAATGGCAGCTGCACCTAAGTTACCAAACCCACCTCAAGATCATGGAGGCCTACTGGGTCCATACTGTGTGTTGGGGCTCTAGGATCAGAAGAGTGGGACCCTTTCTGCTCATTATAGAGCCAGCTGGATCACCTTTCTCCTAAACTCCAGCTTGGGATCTGCTCTCAGGAATGAGACAGAAGCCATGTAAAATCTTTCCTTTCATACTGGAAAGAGAGCTTGGCTTCTTTTAATTGTTCTTGGGATGTTATATTCTGAAACACCAGGTTGGAATTGCAGCCATCTGAGTATTTTCAAAAAGGCCCATTATCATCTGAAAGCCAAGGAGACAAATGAGTGGTGGACTGGAAAAAGCCTTTGGAGGTGGGGCAGCTGACATTACTCTGAGAGTTTCTGATTGACTTTGGGAAACCACTGGAAAGGCTCTCCCTGAAAGGTTGAATATATGCTGAAATGCCTTGAGCCTTCTTGTAGCTGAGTTAATTGTCATGTTGTTGTACAGACTGCCTCATAATCACCCAGCATCCATCCTGGTTTATTTGCCATAGTCACTTGCATTTAGAGGGTGAAGAACATCCTTGCTAAGCTTGTGCTGTGTATTTTCAGATTTTCTATCTTGTTCTGCTTTCTTTGTTCCTTCCATTGCTTTCTGCAGGTATTTAAACCCATGGTTCAAAAGAGACTATAATGTAGCTAAGTGGGTAGAAGATGTGAATAAAAACACTGAAGGACCATACTTTAGGTATTTTATAAATTAATTTTATATCCTTTTCAAACTCTCCCAGCACATACAAATACTGTTGTGTGACTGGTTTTCTATCTTGTATCTCCCAATACAAGTTCCCATAGGTGGAAAAGGTTCTTGTTTATTTGCTGCCTTTTGACCTCTGTTTTTGGCTTCATGAGCAAGTCTAGTTCTTTTCTGAATGTTTCAAATGAACTTATTTGAAAGGGTTGCCATTTAGTGCATGTCCCTATCACCATCTTCAGCTTTTTAGTCGCTTTCTCTTCATGTTATGCTATGTAGTGTTCTATGGGCATGAAGCATACTTTCCACTAATAAAGAAGCACTATTAACCTGAACAATTTAATTTCTAGAACCTAGCAGTTTCATAATGCATTTTTCCTACTTACTGCCTTAAGAGTGCATAGTACATACAAAGACTCAAGGAAAAACATGAAAAGTAACTAAATGGAATGTAGTGGAATTTTACTTTCAGTAAAAACAATTATTTGATGGAACTTGAAAATTATTGAGATACTGTTGACCACAAGAGAGAGTATGGAATGTCATGAGGCTTTGTTTGTTCAGTACAGCCATTTGCCACCAGAGAAAAGCTGTGCTGGGAAGGGTGTTAAGGATTCTCCAAAAAGTCTCTAAGGAATTTTTTATTCCAGTAAGAATGTTGCTGTCTAACCCTTCAGGTAGAACCAGGAAAAAGGTCAGAAACACGATCTTGGTTCACAAAAAAGCAGACAGAGTATTCCTCTATATTGAAAACTAGCAGATTTACTCAATTCACTGCAGCTCAGTTAACATTAGGGGTCAGCAAGAATTTCCAAGAGCTCCTAATGGCATTTTTTTCTCTCTTTACAATATCAAACTGATTTCCTGGATGTAAACGTATGCTTTAAATCTGACAACTTTGTGGACAACTAATGTAAAGAAGCAATATAGACTCACTTACTACCTCTTCAGAACATAACTTCAACAGTTAGCTTTCAGATTCCTTATTGCCATGATTTGGATCAGCATTGATCAGATATCAAAATATGTATGTGTTTCCAACTCTCAGCACCCATACAAGGTGGACTTTCTCTTCCAGTGTACCATTTAGTTTAGACATGTATAGTTTGAGAAAATGATTAGACCAACCTGCATTTTAATTTGATCCATACATTTGCATATAACTCAAGGAAAGCATAACCCTGCTTGCTCACAAAAATATCTCCTGCTTTTATATCCCATCTTCCCCCTTCTTCCCTGCCTCTCTGCTAATACCACTTTCCCACTGAACTTCATACACATACACTCACATTCAAACATCCCACCTCACCTGTAGCTCCCAAGATGGCCAGCGTCAGGAAGACAGGTAAGATGATTTTGAATGTTATTTGGAATCTTGGCTCACCTGCAGTCCTACATCTCCTTTCTATTTTCCTCAGGCTTGTGGGCAGATTATAACTTGTATCAGCCATGGAGCCAAAACACTTGTAACACAGTGACTTTGGTCCCATGTGGGGTAGGGCTTACATGACCTAAATGGTCTTAGCATTTTTGTAACACTGATTTGTGAAATGGTACTCCGGAAGAGTTGATTCACCTCCCCTGGGTGAGCTGAGTAGTTTAAGTGGCTCCCAGAGCAGAGTTCACATTTCTTAAAATCAGCACCCAGGTCTGCCCAGAAGCTGCATGAGTAAATGCAATTTGGATGGGGGAATGCTTCAGCTTTCCCTGTTGCACGTGCAAAGCTGCAAGGGCAATAGTAGAGGGTTCCTTTATCTCCTCTCATGATGAGACGTTGGTCCCTACAGTGGATAGTCATATGAAGAATTCCTTATTAAATACATATGTGTGTTTAAAGGCCAGATAAAATTTAGTGGAGGGTTATAAGTTAACTGTCATATGGGGGTTAATAAGGGCTATGCCTGTAAGACCTGAAAGTCAACACAGAATTTTTGTGGAAGTGGTAAATAATTGAGATGTTCCAGGGCTTAGAACATGTGATACTAACACAACAGAGTGAATTTCATCCACTGTCCATCCACACCAAGCCTCACATAGGAGACCCAAAGGCTTATGCTTTGCCAACCCTATGCTTAAGCTCAGGTCTGCTTCGTCTGCCGCCAGGTCATTCATTCAGGATTACCTGCCAAAACCACCAATGAGGGCAAAGGTCATTTTATTAATCACTCATGTGGTGTGGGGTTTGTGGCATCCTTATCAAAATGCAGTGGGGACTCTGACTTCAGCAAACTGGTCGAAAGGACAGTCCAGCACTGAAAAAAGAAAAATGGTATCTATATGACTCTGAAGAGCAAAGCCTATGCAGCAAGATTTTGAGTGATCAGACTGCCTTGCTTGGGCTCCCTTACCCAGTTCTTATATGACAGTATTTGTTCAAATTTTTGTCAGTATATATTCAGATCATCACAAAGGAGCAGGTGAGGTCACAGTGAGCGTGTTATCTTTTCACAGCTAGATCCTGGGAGCAGTTCTGCTGGTGACAGTGCTTTACCAGCTCTTGGAAGGTTTCCTTGGTGTTGTGTATTATCCACTTGATTACTCACTTCATCCATGGTTTATTAGTTCTTTTCCATGATCTTGTGGAAATGTAATAACTCTGGAAAGAAACTAATAACTGTCATGTATTGGGTGCCTGCATTGTTCCTTTATTTCCCGCAACATCATGAGATGTAGGCATTCTTATTTCCTTTTTGTGTATGGAGAACACTGAGGCAGAAAAGTGACTCGAGGTAACACAGCTAGTAAGTGTCAGAACCCAGATTACGAGCCTGGCTCTGACTCCGACATCTGTTCTTTTTCCATCAGACTACTATGACATTTGCATATGAACACAGCCAAGTGAATTAAGGGGTGGGCATGTGTTCCACGTGTGTGTGACTGGTTTTTGCCTGTTCTGAGGGACAGAAGTGAACCAAGATTGGCCTTGTCTGTGGACAGAAGGCAAACCCAGAAGGTCTGATGTAGCCCCCAAATACTCCACAATCCATCTGCACATGGACATGCCTTCACTGTGTAATTCTCAATGGCACCCATTATGATTATGGGTTATTATGGTTTTTAAAAATGCAGTAATGATAGTGCTTAGCATTTGTCCAGAGTTTACTTTGTAAAGTGAATGAGCTGAGTCGGTGCTTGGCTTTTGGTGAAAGCCAGATTGGAACCACCAGGCAAGGAGCCAGGTTCAGAAAAGTGCCTGGAGGCGGTTTTGAAGAAATGTTTTTCTTAGATATTTGTGAAAATTTTGAAGCTTGTTTTCATTCTCCCTAAACTAACTGACCTTACCTTGTTCTCGCCTCTTGTTCTGACTCCTGCTCTGGTGCTCTGCATCCCCCAGGATAGTCCCCTGATGCTGTCACACACCACTCAGTCCCGACCTGGAGCCCCTCGCCCCTGCTCAACTGTGCTGCTTGGTTTCGCTCCCTGTTAGGGTTCAAAGTGTCAGTTAAACTGGTGTGTTAATGTGAGAAGTGCTAAATGTGTAATTTCTTTGAGGTTCTGGAGGATACCTCTTTGTTTTTAACTCATTGTTGGCTTTGGCCAGGGAGATATTTGAAGGGGAAGCTGGACTTCCAGCATCCTCACTGGAATGGCCCTGTGTATATACAAAGCTGGTCACTTGGAACTATGACCAAGTGAATGGCTGGCATGACTTTGAAGCTATAAGCCAATACCTCATGCTATGGACACACATGCACACAGCAACATGTTAAAAAGATGACTGAGTTTGTATGATCCCCTAAAGTAAACGAAATTTAGTTGTTTGTGTACCTGACTCTTTTCTGAACTTGGATGTCTTATTAGTAGTGATTAGGCTAAAAATCTGAACCCAGTTTAATATCCCTAATTTTAGAAGGATGTATTTAAGTATTTAATACAAAAGTATATGCTCATTTTGAACATACTGAATTTGTTTCCTAAAGATCACAGTCTTATTTGAAATGTTTTCCTAAAATTGAAAAAAACAAACAAACAAACATTAATTTCTGAGTTAGAAAAAGATACAGTAGTACATTGCTTTAATAATACTTTAGAGGATTTGCAGTATTTATATATTCTTAGTTCCACCCATCTTCTCTTCAGTGGAGAGCTTTAATACAAGAGGCATCAAACAGTTGCAATATTCTGACAGTTCACATGAAGGACCAAATATTTGGTCTTGGACATTTTCCAAAAATAGAGCAAACATTAAGAATTACAGATTAACAGTAAATTGAGTCATTCTTGATTGTTAAAACTGAATCAAATCTCAGGATTTCTAGGAAAAATTATTTTCAAACCTTAACTTAAATTCAGTGTCCATAAAATAGAAACTGACTTGAAAACTACAGCAAAACCAGAGCAAAGAAAAATCTGTGGATAGGAATCAAAATTTGGAATCAGGGAGGAAAAGATATCTTGATTTGGTGCAGGCAGTACAGTCAAGCAGAGAAGGCAAGGGCACCCCACTCCAGTACTCTTGCCTAGAAAATCCTACGGACGGAGGAGCCTGGTAGGTTGCTGTCCACGGGGTCGCAAAGAGTCGGACACGACTGAGCAACTGAACTAAACTGAACATTTGTGAAATGGGTAGCTACTGCTAAATGATCATGCCTATTTTTCATTGACACAGTATAAGTTGAGGTTCTTCATTTTCAGCTGTGGTTTTTTTTTTTTTCCCCACTTTAAAGACAAGATAACTGATACGGGCTTTTCCAGTGTGCTTTGCTTAGTCACAGATATTACCACTGTACAAGCTGAATAAAACAAGAGCAGTATAATACACCAAGAGCTCATGCACATTTTTCATAGGGAACATCTCCGTGATGAGAACACATGTTCCAAATAAGAAGAGTTTTTGTTGTGTTTTAAAAATTCCAGTCATTAAAGTGTTGCCACTTTCTGGACATGACAAGTATACCCTACATGAGTTATCAAGATCTATGTCCATGGCTTAGAATCCTGCCCTATACAGCTATGATGATTAGGGACTAATCAGACCATTTTTTATGTTCTCATCAGACTCTTTGTTTGGCTGGAACTCTGCACTCCTTACCGCTTGCATGTTTACTAATTTGTTATTAAAACCCTCGTATCTGCCTTTGTTCTGTCACAACTAACACACTGGCCTCTGAATGCATGAGTTTTGTATAAACTGGTGTGTGACTTAGCAACTAATAAATGTATCAATTGCATCATATTTTAAGATCTTAAAAATAAAATTGGAATTACTGTACTAAATTTTTTTTATATTAAGTCATAAAATAAGACAGACTCTTAATATGTTGTACACTTTATTTACCATTATGAGCTCTTAGAATATTTTTAATCTCTTAATCATTTTAACTTTTTAAAACTCTGTTTAAAAAAAAAATCCTCATTATTTGCTTTCTAGCTGAAAAGTATGATTCTGCGTACTAAGATTTAAACAATCCACTGCAATTGTGAAATTAGGAAGATAAAGACTAGGTAGCATTCCAGTGTTGTGAATGACAGAGTATGTCCCGGTAGTTAAATCTTTGCAGTAGTGGCCTATAAAAAAGTAGATATCAGAGGGTTCTTTCTGAACCCATTTTTCAGAATTTGAAAAGATTTTAGGCAATTACATAATATGTATCTCATATGTTCTCAACGTCTCAGGACTTTATCTCCTGCCAAGTCTCCTTCTTCGTCAACTGGGTCTATTGCTTCCAGCAGAAAATACCCTTATCCAATGCCTCCCCTTCCTGATGAGGAGAAGAAAGTGAACCGACAAAGTGCCAGGGTATGTGAGAGCTTCTTCCATTCATATATTAACATCCTCAGTGATTATCATTTATTTGTGAGTCGATATTTTTAAAGAGAGAGCCATTTTCCCTTTTGTTTGTAAGAACATGAAAAAAACTGAGTTTGAAAAAATAGATGATTCTTGGAGATTTGGGGCCCAAATTTGTTTCATTATTGATGAATTTAGAAGTATTGGGCATGTATTAATCATTCACTTCTTTTTACTAATGTCTTTTGTTATTCATCAAAGTTAATATATTACAATGTGGAATAGATAAAACAGAGACTATATCTTGTTTTATCAATTTTTTCGTATACCTGGAAATTTCTAGAGATTAAGTAAACCAACCTTATTTCCATGCACAGTTTGCTTACTCAGACTTCTCACTGGCAAATAACACCCAATAGGATTTAAGGACTAGGAACCCATAACAGGAAATCAGATCAGTGTCTTGGGAATGGAGGTGGAATTTAGATGCAAGGAAAGGAGCCTTGAAAATCTGTAAGATTAAGAGTATAACAAAGTATAGTGAAATTTAGCAAACTTTTATTTTAAAAAATTAAAAACATATTTGAGTTTACTATTTTTATAAAAATATGATTCACCACAAGTTTCATAGAAATATTAAATCCTCTTAGTCTCACAACATTCCCAAGAACACTTCCATTGTGCAAAATGTGAGATATAGTTGAGTTTAGAGAGGCAGACCAGCCCTCAGAGACTAATGTGAAAGAAATAACTAAAGAATAATTACTTTTATTGAGGCAGGCCCTATTGTGGTTAGTTGTGTTGTAACTTTGATCTTCTCAGAAATAATTTTGCAAAAAATTAAAATGAAGCTTTAAAAGCCTGGACAGATTTATCTGATAGTGGGTCCCAGTTTCTTAACCTTTTTGGTTTTCAAAGATATTTCAGAGCTTCTTAGATTCTGAACTTAAATTACAGGGTTCAAGATAAACATGGATTATTTGACTTTTAACTTGATCAACTCAGAATCAGTAAGAAAACATAACTTGTTAAGAAATGATTCAGTTCAGTTCAGTTCAGTCGCTCAGTCGTGTCCGACTCTTTGCGACCCCGTGAACCGCAGCACGCCAGGCCGCCCTGTCCATCACCAACTCCTGGAGTTCNATCTTCGTTTTCTGAATGTTGAGCTTTAAGCCAATTTTTTCACTCTGCTCTTTCACTTTCATCAAGAGGCTTTTTAGCTCCTCTTCACTTTCTGCCATAAGGGTGGTGTCATCTGCATATCTGAGGTTATTGATATTTCTCCTGGCAATCTTGATTCCAGCTTGTGTTTCTTCCAGTCCAGCGTTTCCCATGATGTACTCTGCATATAAGTTAAATAAGCAGGATGACAATATACAGCCTTGACGTACTCCTTTTCCTATTTGGAACCAGTCTGTTGTTCCATGTCCAGTTCTAACTGTTGCCTCCTGACCTGCATATAGGTTTCTCAAGAGGCAGGTCAGGTGGTCTGGCATTCTCATTTCTTTCAGAATTTTTCGCAGTTTATTGTGATCTACACGACTTTAAAAACCATCAGTGGTGTTTTACTCACCATACAAAAAATTACCTACATATGTTAAGATGGGAAATGGTAAAAGATGGAAATAAAAAAGATAACTCAGATTTTTTTTTTTTGTCCCTAAAAAGGAAAAAAAAAAAGAGTTGTGAGTAGGCATCCAGTTGTTGGTGACCTAAGTATGTGGTAACGAAACCTTAGGTGATGTCATTCCTTCCCTCCTCAGGGAACTGTTGAAGTACAACACCCCACATTTTCTCTCTAGCTGGAGACATTCACTCACCTGTTGTCATGTGGGTTTTTGGGGATGTTCCCATATGAGAGCCCATGGAAATGACATCCCCATTCACAAGAAATGGCTGGCCCATGGCCTTATCTCCAGGCTGAATGGGGTGGCTGTGAAGAGTGTAGCCTTGGGGACATTGTGTGAAAGGTCTGCTTGGTTCCATCCACTGTGGAATGGTCACATAGAACGGGCACAGATCTCTACAGTATAGGCAACCCCTATCTCTGGGATGTCTTCGTGGGCTGTGGACAATGGAACAAGCAGATCTGTCTGTCAGCAACCCCTCTGTTACAGCCATCCAGATACCGCCAAGGTCATGCCTATTCCTAAAAGCGATGGCTTGGCAATTCTTTGCTCCTCTTTCCTCACTGGATTAATCCTGGCCTTCAGGTTTTCCCAGTGTCATTCCTTTGCTCTTCTCTTCTTTATGTGAGCTGTAACTCAGGAGTTAATCTTTTTAACCATTTGTGAAGAAACTGGGCTCACTGAAGCTGAAGTCTGAACTCTTTTCTACTTTGCACCATCGTCTGGACATCAGTCAATGAGATCTTCTCTCCTTCAGATGCCTTGCAGACCTCCTGGCTAACTATTCATTATAACTTGTCTCCATTAACAGGTGTCATCCATAGCAGAGATCCTCACAGTTGGGAGATTTGGTGTCTTTTTTTTTTTAATGAAAAGGACATATAAAGCAGACCTAAAACAGATAACAGAATATTTCGATGAAGAGTCAAGAGAACATATTAAGAAAATCTGTAGAGAAACGCCCACTTAGTTCCTCAGCTATTTCTCCTTCTCCCCCACTCAGAAACCCATTAGGTATCCTACTAAGATATGCCCCAGATCTTCTGTAAAAATGGAATTTGGATGGAAATTGGATGCAGCTGGTATCACTCTGATCTCATCTTTCTTTATTCATGTCCATAATAATTATACCCAGATCATATTGCCTGGAAACATATTTTATCAGTTTGATTTCTTTTTTTTAAATTGGTCTTCCTTCTCTAGTGAACTGAATGGTACTTCTCTTTGATCACGCCAAGCTTGTTTTCAGTCCATTAAGGCAATTACTGAACATTTTAGAAATTAGATATGAATAGGGCTGCTGTAAAGAAATGGTGGCAGAGGCCAGGAGAGGGAAGAGATAAGGGAATTAGGGAACTGACATCCTGCCCTGGATGCATTGTTCTACTCTGATGTGTCAGCTCCTGAGAGTGGCTATTGTTTAGGGGATAGCAATGGATTTGGAGCATATATAGCTGACCACAGGCCTAGAGCAATGATTTTTAAGTGGGCAGTGGTGGTACTAATGGGCTCACACTTTTCTAAGGCCAATAGTTCTCAGCTTTGAACAGAATTGTCTGAAAGACTTTTAAAAATATGCTGATGCCTGAATTTCACCCAGAGCGATTCCGATTTAGTTGATATGGTGTGCTGTCTAGGCTATGGAATTTTCAAAATGTCCTCAGATGAATGAAATGCACAGCAGGGTTGAGAACTACTATTCTAGAAGACTGTATCAGAATCTTGGGGAAAACAAGGGTACGTGTAGTTTTAAAAAGTAATATATTAAATTATTCCTTTTATACCTTTTATTCCTTTAATACCATACTTAATTTATTCACAATTTCAAGTAATCGTAAATGAGGCTGTGAGGGTTTTTTTTTTGTTTTTTTGTTTTTTGGTATTAAAAGGGGGCTGTTAGAAAGGTTGAGACTCAGGCTTAGAGGAAAGAGAGAGCTAAAAATTAGATTGTTTATTTTATGTATCGATAAGACTTCACATCCACAATCACATCAGCACAGATGGAATCACTGGACCTTTTTCATCATTGTGGCTCAAAATGCATCTGTTTCTTGCTTTCAGAATGTGAAGTTTTGCTTTTCTCTGTTGCAGCTATGGGAGACATCCATTTAAGATCAGCTGTTTACATGTGATACATCAGAACTGTTTACTTCAACTTTTATACAAACCCAGCCTCATGGAATCACTGCAAATCTATCTGCTCTTCAGACAATTCGAAAACATCTCTGAGAAGCCACAGAGGAGAGGAAGCCAAGCTTCACATCTGGATACCATTTTCTTTTTGTCATTGGCTTAGGATTTAACTAAACCATGAAAAGGACTACTGAAATGTTACACTATAACATGGAACAACAAAGGTACTGGTATGTTAATGGATAATCCGCATGACAGATATATGTAGAAATATCACTAAAATTAACTCACATGACCCAAATGTAGCAAGTTACTAAGGGACAATAGTGGATTCAGAACTTGACATTCTGAAGCACATCCTCATTGTAGAAAGTCAGCAATGCTATGTGCATGAAGCTTCTGTTTATTGTTTTCGACATTTAAGGAAACAACATCCCATAATAGAAACTAGCATGCAGGGCTAAGGCATATAGGATTTCTTCTGCAGGACTTTAAAGCTTGAGAGGCCAATATCCCATATGCTAACTGTAAACATGTATTTTTCTTTTTTCTTTTTTTACTTTTCATATTTATATCAGCATACAAGGACAATTGTACATATGTAAACATTTTAAAATTAAAAAAAAAAGCAGCTGTTACACACAAGTGTATTTTGCCAAATGCCTAAAAACAATCAGTCACAGTCATGTCATTGTCATCCATCAACTGTTCTTTGAAGATTATAATCAGACGATGTTGTAAATATCGTGATCAGGGCTGTATGTGTGTCTCCCCTTAATTGGTGTTTGTCCAAATCATGTGCTAGCCTTTTAAAGTGTGCACAGTCTGGAGGTAGTTTTATTGAACAAGTAAACAAAATGTCCAATCAAACTTAGGGCCTCCACAGCTTGCTTCCTGCCTCCAGGCGCTCTACTCCCTGTTGGCTGGCCCCTGGGGATCCTCTAGCAGGTCCATCTTCTTTCTGGGGGCTACAGTGCCTGCCTCAGCAGCTGTTCTTTTTCGGTACCAGAGCACATCTGCTAGTCTCACCCCAGGGGGCCTGTGAGTCCCACAGCAGTGTGTCCTGCTGAGATCAAACTGCACCAAAGACACAGGAGACCACGGCTGCTGATGCGTTAGTAACTCCCACCTTGCCAATACTCCAACCCTTTGTGGCCTAAACTTTTGTTCTTTAAAAAAACTTTTTAGCCACCCTTATCTGTGATGTGAATGACTTGTTTTAAAAAAACAACTTTTAAACAGTTTATTAAGGGTATTTATCATCAGTGGGATGTGAGTCCCAACAAGTCATTCTGCACTGATTTGTAAATAAGACATGGAAGGTTCTATGAGGTGGGCTGGGAAGCCTCAACAGACCACAGAGGGTTCAAAGACACCTAAAGCCACAGAAGTGAGCAACTGTGAAATTACCCAAACAGCTGGCATGGGGAAGAATCTGATGTCCTGAACTCTCTATTTTTTTTTTTTAAATCCATAGAAAAGTGAGAAATCTATGTTAAATCCCCCTCTTCAAACCAAAGTTCCATAGCTATCATCATGCAGCTCTATCATTCTTAAAGAAGACTTCTCTCCAGAGGCTAACTTAGTGAGCTCAGAAATGGATGGGATCAATCAAATGCTTCCAAGAGTACTTCTGAATTTCCTTATTTTTCTTTTTCTTGAGAGGAATGGAATCTGCAGACAAGATTTCATAAATATCCTGTAAATTTGATCTCTCCCAGTAGTGTCCGAGAACAAAACCCATTTCATCTCTTAAGTATAATCATCTTGGAGTCCCAAACTGAAGGGCCCCATTAGAAGGCAGCATTTTCTACTCTATCTGTTTATGTCTTCTATAGTGGACCTCTCTTCTGAAAGTCTTTGAAAACATTTGTAAAGCAATTTAATTATCCCAAATGATACTGTATAAGCAGCATTTTTCATGACAGGAAGGGATGTGATTGTTGAGACCACAATAAAATGATCCATCAGACTCAAGTTTGAGTGGGTGTTGGGTGATGTTGCCACATGGCTCAAACTAAGGACAGGAGGGCAGACAGATTTAAAGATGTAGCAAATAAAGTGGCTTTTGACCAAGATCACTTTAATGTGCACTGAATGTTTTCTGGTACTGAGTGTATAAAAGCTAATGTCAGAAGTTTTATTTTGACTATAAAAGAGTTTATAGATTTGAATGTAAGGTACCTCATGTAAATATGCTTCCTAGTTATGGTTACACATCCCTTATTTGAAAGAATCCACAAATGATTAGCCATGTAGTCAATGAATCCCCTTTACCTTTCCCTCTCTTTCCTCATTTTCTCAACTTGTTTTTACATGAAGATTATTATTTCAAGTGAAAATCATTATTTGTGCCTTTGGGAGACATGGTTGCTCTAGAGGTATACAGTGTATAGTCATCTTCCTCGATAATAACCTTCATATGGAACTGAATGAAAAGTGTTTCATTTGCAGAGAGACTATGATTTTATAGTACTTTTATTCTAGATTCTACTCAATCTAGGAATGTATAAACATCCTTAGAGCCATTTGCAGCGTTCTTTGACACATATATAATTTCACTGGTGAGTAGTGAGAATTCCCTATATGTGTACCCATAGTTGGCATTCTAGATGTATTGAATCTAAATATTTATGACTGTTCATCCACTGAGACAAAGAGAATGGAGCCATGGCAGTAAACACAAGCACAGCATTCTTTTTTTTTTTTTTTTAGTATCTATTTTGGAGAGGAACTTTGAGGCCACATAGCAGTTTGCATCATGAAACTAATGTTTATACCCCTCGCTCAACTATAGGACCATTATGAAAAGCAGAGAAAAGCAAATTTTGGCCTTTGTGTCCCATTGTATGCCTTTTCCCTCTCTTTCTAAAGTTTTGTGCATAGATAAAGACTTCAGAAGGGACAGCTTTGCAGCCTGAGATTTTCAATCTATCCATAGTCATTGCAGTGTGATATACTCTGATTTAATGCAACACATGATTCTCCACTAGGAGTGTCAACAGAGGTATGGTATCACGGAGTTCTGAAGGAACTTACTAATCAGATGAACTGGCTCCATGTTCAGCCACTCTTTAAGGAGGAAGTGGCGTACTGCTCTGGAGTTTCCCAGCTAGAAAGTGGCCTGTAGGCCACAAGCAATCTGTGAAAAGGGATAAACTGCTCAAACATTGCAGCATCAGGAGGGCTCGCAATCTGTGGTTGCTGTATTTTTTTTCTTTTAAAGAAATAGTGTTTTTCCTTAAAAAAAAAAAAAAAAAAAGTTGACTAATAAAGTAAATGTAAGGTTAAAATGCCAAAGCTATTTTTCAGCTTGATATATAGGTGCTGTAAGTGATACTACAGTTTCTCTCTCCTGCCCACTGCCTTCCCCTGTTGCATTGAAAAGGCTTTCCAAATTGTGTTACTACATAAAGTCAATCTAGTATAGATTTCTGAGTGTAAGATTGATAGGGTTTCTAAAAGAAGTTGCTGAAAAGATAAAATCAGGTATTGTGTGCACTTCCACAGAAAGACTATGTTTGAATTCCCAGTCTTACATCTCATTTTTCTGTTTATCCCCTTGAAGATTTGCATAATTTAATCCTGTCCATTGTCTCAGATCTCTCGTGGCTCCTTTACCTTTTAAGATTTTCTCCTTTACTTTTTATAGTTACCTATGACCCAGAGGAAATACTTTATTTTTGTTCATTTTTAGTGTTTCAAAATCATTTGCTCATTTATTGATCTCAGCCCTTCTTCATATCCTGTTGTCATGTAGTTCTAACATGTGTATTTCAGTTCAGTTCAGTCGCTCAGTTGTGTCCAACTCTTTGCTACCCATGGACTGCAGCATGCCAGACTTCCCTGTCCCTCACCAACTCCCGGAGCCTCCTCAAACTCATGTCCATTGAGTTGGTGACGCCATCCAACCATCTTATCCTCTGTCGTCCCCTTCTCCTCCTGCCTTCAATCTTTTCCAGTATCAGGGTCTTTTCCAATGAGTCAGTTCCAATATAAACATATATTTAGTGCTTTAAATATTTCCTTGTGTTATTCAACATAATAAATCCTTACCTAGAGAGAAGACTATTTTATTTCACTTTATTTAAATTTAAAGGAAAAGGAACTTACTGGAATTTATTGAGTAGCTTGCCAGGAATATGGGAAGAGGACCACTGAATAAAGGCAGTGAGAGAATGAAGGGAGGCAGGCTAGCCCCTCCACTGCCTAGTAGGACACCACCCTCTGTTACAGGACGCTGTTCTATGGGGAGCAATTTTTTTTTTTTTTTGCCAAGCGGCATGTAGGACATTATTTCCCCACTAGGGAGAACCCGTGCTCCTTTCACAGAAAGCACTGACTCTTAACCACTGGTCCCCAAGTCAGTCCCTGGGCAGCGTTATTTTAAATACAAAGGTACCAGTTGGTAAATTGACAAGAATTTTACATGAAACGTATGACTCCCATTTGCAGCACTTCTACTTTTTAATGCTCCTAAGTGTCTTTCCTTCCTCGTCTGTGTTTCCTTTAAAACTGATAAATGAGTGCTGCTGCTGAGGCTGCTAAGTCGCTTCAGTCGTGTCCGACTCTGACCCCATAGACGGCAGCCCACCAGGCTCCACCGTCCCTGGGATTCTCCAGGCAAGAACACTGGAGTGGGCTGCCATTTCCTTCTCCAATGCATGAAAGTGAAAAGTGAAAGTGAAGTCGCTCAGTCGTGTCTGACTCTTCGCGACCCCACGGTCTGCAGCCTACCAGGCTCCTCTGCCCATGGGATTTTCCAGGCAAGTGTACTGGAATGGGGTGCCATTGCCTTCTCCAGATAAATGAGTAAGTGGAGTCAATTTCTTATTCTATTAGCTTAAAATATACGAAGCAAACATTTCTATGGAATAGGACTTAATTAGAGGCTCAACCTTTAAATTTTTTCTCCTCTGAGATATTTTCTGAATGGGTAAGACTATTCGGATTTTGGAGGCAGCAACTTTCCTCCAGCATGAGACAGCTAAGGACTTTCGCGAACAGCTTCCTGTGTTTTTGAGATTGTGAGGTGCTGAGACTATGCTCCTGAAAATTAGCTGACAGGCAGAAGCCTATCCGGTTCGGTATGTTGGGATCGGGGTGGGGGGATTGTGGAAGCAGCGACACCTGCTGGGAACCTTTGGCACAGGCTCATAGCATATGCTCCCTGGGAAGGTGCTTTTAATTTCAAGAGGAATTTTCCAGGATGCCTGCAGAGGCAGAGCAAACAAAGACAGATGGGGTCTTAGAAATTAGGTATTTCTGCTTTTCAGCTTGTCAGAATACCCCAAATGGAGCATCTTCTGGTTCAATTTATAAGGAGAAAACAGTCAGAAACGGAACAAAAAGCTGCCCAGTATTTTTGTCCTTTTCATCCAGAATCTGACAAACCAAAAGCATTCTCACTGTGGGTTTGCGAGATGCTTCCAGACCCTTTCTACTTCCAAAGTCACTCCCTGTTCAGTAGCTGTCAGACCTTTTCTCCTGACTAGGAACCTTCACTGTCATGGAGGTTAAGTCCCTCTGCCTGGACTGGACTCTTGGAACCACTGGGGGCACAGAATCGGGAGAGGGGCATGTTTAGCCTTCCACTGACATCTGGGCATGGATTGTGCAACTTGGGACGTCACCAAGAAATTGGTTCTCAGGGTGTGCTTCAGGCTGGAGGGCAGGTAAGAAACAGCGAGCCTTGGGAGGTTATGGGGCAGTTAGCCCTGGGAAGGAGCAGGATGGAGAGCTTCAGGGAGAGCTCAGAAGAGCACAAGTTGGCCACTGGTGGTGTATTGTGTGATTAAGGCAGATCTGTGTGCTTTGTAGCTTTACTGAGCATTGGCTGTGTAGTCCTCATTGTCCAGTCACAATGGGCCAGTGACTGGTGTGGCGAGTCCCTGTTCCATTTTTCATAGAACCTGTATGGTATCTGGAGGTGCTTAAAGGCTGCAGGAGTTTGGGTTAAGGACATCATCATTTCCTATTTTGGTATCCCTGAAATCAAAACCAGAGAAAAAGTTTTTTTTTTTCCCCACAAAAAGGCATACAATGAGACTACCAAATATTAAGCTAATGTGCTTACAAAACCATCAATATACTTTTTGAAGAGTTTATGAGTTTACGAAGAAAAGGGTGTTTTCCTCTCAAGTTGAAAATACATATGCATATAATACCAATCTATATTTATTTTAGGGCTTAGCTTTTTCTTTTATGAAGTTTCAGATATGGATTTGTGTTTTGATGATCAAGCCCTTAAAAATGCAAATAGCCCCCAAATCTTTAAACACAGCGGTGCTAAGTTAAACCAGATGACACAATACAGAAATTGCTGATAGAAATTAATACATTGATTCAGTGATAATACAAGAGTCCTTGCTAAATTATACACTTGTATCACTGCCTGATGAGAAACCCCACTTTTCTTTTTTAATCCAGCACAAAATCAAACTGTGATTCTATAGCTAGTCTTTTTAATGGGAAAAAAATAACCCAACATCTTTGTTTTGTATGGAAGACAATTTTTTTTAACACTAACTTCAAAAGTGCTTAGCAAATGTTAATTCAGAATAATAAGCATGTGCTCCTTTTTTAACTTGGTGGAAGAGACTTGCCCCTCCAATTTAGCATCACAAAAATACAACTTCCTTTAGAAACAGCTTTTTTACCTAAACATAGCAGTTATATGTTAGCCAGTGTAGGTCTGCACTAGTGATTTCAACATCTATCATCTTCAAGGGGTAATGTCCCATCTACAGGAAGTTGAAGCCACTTTATGGGAAGGTGTTAATGGCAGCACAGTTTCACTTTCAGTAATCAGATAATTCGGTGTATATAGTTTGCCTTCATTTTAACATTCTGTTCTCTCTGCTACCCTGCACTTCGGGTTCTTAAGCTACTTTAAACGTTACTACTGGGTTTTGGCAAACAGCAACTGAAATATATGGCAACTGCTTTCCAGATCAAGTGTGATTTGTGTCATGCCTGTTCAAGTTATAAAGTTGTTTTACTGTAGGTAAATAAAATCTTGCTGTTTTTATAGGTCACTCTAACTTAAGATTCAAATTTCTGGCACAATTTTGTTAGTATTCACTTCTGAAGCTAATAAGGTACCACAGTTTTCTATGTTATTCTCATTGTAACATCAATAAAGTGACTTTCAATAAAAGATTTGTGTTATTTTGATGAGGACTCCCTTTAATCCTGTTTGTCTCCCAGTCACTGTTTCTCTTTCAGAAGCTTTGCTGGGATGCTGCTGGCGGTTCTTGCTTGTCTGTTTCCTGGTGTCCGAGAATAGACCATCTGAATGGGGAGAAATACCATGATCCCGGAGTGGAGTCTGAATGGTTACTTTGTTGGGCAGTTATCCCAGCTGGATGACAGGTGGAGTCTGCTCTATTTATCTTCCTGCCTCATTTCAGGAACACTGTGTCCCCTCAGCCTAGTAAGGATCCAGTTGCTGTATTCTGTCCTAGAGCCCGGGCAGTGATGCTCGGGCCTAATGAGCTCACTTGTGTCAGACTGCATCCTGGATGGGTTCAGTTTAGGTGCAGGAATTCACTGCCTAAAAGATTCTTCCACCAGTCTTTTCATAGTCTCTTGAGCAGCCCTTTCACCCACCAGTCTTTACCCTGGCACTTGCAGTTTCCTTGCCTTCAGCTCCTAGTCTGTGGGGGGAAAAAGCAGTTGTAAGTAGTCAAAGTGCTGTTTTGTTTTTTAAATTTGTTTTTAATTGGAGGATAATTGCTTTACAATGTTGTGTTGGTTTCTGCTGTACAGCAACATGAATCAGCTATAAATATACATATATTCCCTTCCTTTTATCCCACCCCACAAAGTACTGTTTTAATGTGAGAAAACCAGAAGTCATTGACTAAGGGTTTGTATATTTATTATGAGACTAAAGAAAGGTATAGTGACTACATAGAGCCCCATTTCTTTTACTTAAATCTTAAGTTGTTCAGTCATATCTGATTCTTTGCGATCCTATGGTCTGCAGCACATCAGGCTTCCCTGTCCTTCACTATCTCTGGAGTTTGCACAAATTCATGTTCATAAATATTTTAGGCATATAATAATCCATTAAGATAAACACTAAAACAGTAACACAGTCAGCCAAGCAAAGTCTAGCTCAGAGATAGCAGAGGTTTTTGCTCACATGTCATGTCATGTACTGATGGCATCACCGGGAACACCACACTAAAGTGGAGTCTAGACTCCTCTTTGGCTCAACAGGAGTGAAAGCTATGATTAATGAAATGTGACTGCTGTGGTGCAAATCTATGCCAGCTGTCGCCAGGGGTGCACAGGGCTCCTGCAGACCCATTGGTGTGGAAGTGCTCAGGAAGAGCTGTAAGTACTTAATCATCACAAATCTCTTGACACACCACGATAAAGCTCTCATCTCCAATATTAAATCTTGAGTTGGAATGATCTGAGAAACTTAATCAATTATCCATATGAGTGAAGTATTCAAGTTTGAGCTCACAGCTTCATTATGCTCCAACTAGATGCTCTAAGAAAAATAGACCAAAAACAGTTTTGAAGAAGGCAGCGAGGCTGCACTGGATATGTGGATCTAATGAGTGAAACAGAACCCAACATAAAACAGAAATAAGACAACACAAGATTGATTTGTAATGAAGAGTGTGGCTTCAACTGTAGGACTAGAATAGATACATCACATTTGTCAAGGAGAAGGTAAATTTCTGTGGGACATACTGAAGACCAGGCTGTATGCTTTCAAAAGGAAATTAGAAGTGGAGGAGATAAGGAGACTTGCTCTATCAGTAATTTAAAACTGAACTGAGTATTCCAGAGACACAGTTTTATAATACTTTAGCTCTTAACCCAAAGCAGACTCAGAACCATGACTAATGCAGCACACCCCAGGACCTACCAAAGCAGGATGGTTCAAATCTGGTACACGGCCTCTAGACAGAAAGGGCCTTTGTCCTTACCACCTCAGTCACCTAAGAAATGACCACTGCCTTAAACCAGGATTTCCAGAGGATCCTGATGAGTGTGAAGCAAACGGGTGCTGGGATTCTGAAGGTGAGTTCCCTGCTTCCTGGGCCTCCATCCATTCTTTTCTGGACAGCTCAGGCTCAAGCCAGGCTTTGTGACCTCACAGACTACTAGCATATCATGAATGAAACCTAGGTTCCCCGTGAAATTAGTATAAAGCAGGTTGACTCACATTCTGAGATGTAGCCTGGGTGTGATTATATGACAGAAATATAGAAGTTAGAGTATGTTAAATGTGTTTATATATATATATATATATGGGGGGGAGAGAGAGAGAGAGAGAGCACAGTATTTGAAAAAATTATTAGTGGGATGAGGCTAAAGATGATTAGAAAATCTTTATTTTTTCATCCATTGACAATTAATTGATCATCTGAATAGTAATTCTCTAAACTGAGAGCTGAACTGCTGGCAGGGAGACTAACTTGTTTTGTCTGTTAAACTCTTTTGCTAAAAAGAATAAACCAGGCCAGCTTTTAATTTAAGAAACACAAAGGTTTTGATGCTTATTATGCTAACACTTTTTCAGATTCATTTCATATTCAACTACCTCATGAAGTAAGTATTATGTTGTTTCCAAAAATGGGGAAATTAAAGCTCTGAGATCAAACCACCTATCTAGTAAGAGGCATAGCCAACATTAGAATTTAGATCTTACTTAAAAGCACATGATTTAAAATTAAAAAAAGTCTACTATTAATATAAATGTATCAATATGTATGTATCAATACTTGCTGCTGCTGCTAAGTCACTTCAGTCGTGTCCAACTCTGTGCGACCCCATAGACGGCAGCCCACGAGGCTCCTCCGTCCCTGGGATTCTCCAGGCAAGAACACTGGAGTGGGTTGCCATTTCCTTCTCCAATGCATGCAAGTGAAAAGTGAAGGTGAAGTTGCTCAGTCGTGTCCAACTCTTAGCGACCCCATGGACTGCAGCCCACCAGTCTCCTTCATCTATGGGATTTTCCAGGCAAGAGTACTGAAGTGGGCTGCCATCGCCTTAATATTTGGAAAAGTAGTAGGAAGAAAGAAAATGAACTCATGATTCTGATTTCCAGGGGAAGTCACATCAATATTTTCGTATACTCTTTCCAGTCTTTCTGATGTGTGTATTGTTTAATATGTGTAAACCCATGGTGTATCAAAATAGACGTATCACTGTTTTAAAAATTAGCATCTTCTGATTGTAAAAGGAAAGTGCATGCATTATAGAAAACCTGGAAAATACTGGCATGCACTAAAGGAACTGAAGTCACCTAGAATCCCATTAGCAAAAAAGAACCCCACAATTAATATTTTCATATATTCTTTTAGTCTTTTTCTATCAATTTTTTTTAACATAGTTAAATATATGGCTCATAATGTACAAGATTTTTAACTACAGTTATGGGATTCCCTGGTAGCTCAGCTGGTATAGAATCCACCTGAAATGCAAAAGACCCTGGATTGATTCCTGGGTTGGGAAGATCCCCTGGAGAAGGGATGGGCTACCCACTCCAGTATTCTTGGGCTTCCCTGGTGGCTCAGACGGTAAAGAATCTGCCTGCAATGGGGGAGACCCAAGTTCAATCCCTGGGTTGGGAAGATCGCCTGGAGGAGGGCATGGCAAACCCACTCCAGGATTCTTGCCTGGAAAATTCCATGGACAGAGGAGCCTGGTGGGCTACAGTCCATGGGNGACGGTAAAGAATCTGCCTGCAATGGGGGAGACCCAAGTTCAATCCCTGGGTTGGGAAGATCGCCTGGAGGAGGGCATGGCAAACCCACTCCAGGATTCTTGCCTGGAAAATTCCATGGACAGAGGAGCCTGGTGGGCTACAGTCCATGGGGTTGCAGAGGTGGACATGACTGAGTGACTAAGCACAGTACAGAACAGAGGTCTACATGGATAATGACAAGGCGGGACTTAGTGACAGATAGTACTTGCCACTTATTCAACAGGGTTTTTTTGGCCACATGGCTTGGTTTCCAACCAGGAGTTGAACCTGTGCCCCCTGCAGTGGAATCATGGAGTCCTAACCCTGACTAGGACTTTTCCTAGCCAGGAAATTCCCTTCAACAGCTTTTTAAGTGTGTCCATTCATAGAGCCATCAAAGTATCTGTAATCCTTAAAGCCTGTGTTAAGTTTCTACCAAGGGGAATCCTGATACGGATCACCAAGTTTTTTGTGTTTTTTTTTTTTTTTTTGTATCCAAGTGGGTATAAACTATTTACATGATAAGAATACTCCACATATAAAGCTTTCACTCTGATGTAAAGGCCCTTCTAAAAGAGGGGAGACAACAGTTGCAGTCTGATGAAAAGGTTTTAGTATCTTACAAAGAAAAATACATCATGTGCCTTAACAATTGGCACACCTGAATTTACATAAAAGAGGCTTAGCAAGAAAATAAGGCTTGACTGACAGTGGCTCAAGGAAGTTCTAAATGGTGTTTAACAGACTGGATCTTATGATAATATCATCTCAAAGCATTTATTATCAAAACAAAAAACTTCAGTTATACATAAAGTAATAAACCTTTACAAGAGCTGTTAAGGAAAGGTGGCTGTGTCAGTCTGCACACAATTACTGAGGGCAAAGAGCAAAGGAGAACTCCAGTCGGAATGTAGATGATGTTCACACAGCTTGCTCCTGACTTAAACACTCATGACACACTGGATGAACTGCAAGAGAGAAACCAGTGTTACCCCGCAGACCCCAGAACACGGAACACACCCCTGCTTATTTCTACGCAGCTTACATTTTGCTATTCGTTTGAACTGTGGATTAAAAAAAAATAGTTTTAAAAATACGTAAATGATGGCTGGAAAGGTTCATTTATTGAAGGAAGCACTCTAATATAAAATCCAGAGGGCTCCCTCACATCAAACCTTCTTATAGGAAGCTGATGCTACCTTAATGCATAAAGAATTATTTATATTCCAAATTAATATCTCACTCTAAATGTGATCATTATCAAAGGCACCTACTCACAAATATAAATAACAGTGGAATTTATACTGTTCTGGCGCATGAGAACTTCAGAGCTGCAGTCTTACCCCTCTACCAGACTGCCTTTAAAATAGTTTATTCCTTTAAAATCTGCTTAATTAAAATATTCATGTGTGTCAATATATGGACAGAAACAGTGTTCAGCAAAGCGTGACAAAAACAGAATCTCTGATCCTTCTCCAGTAATTCAGAAACCTCAGTGTGGAAGCACCAGTTATTTGCTGTGAAAAGGCTGCTTCACTGTTGAACACACAGCAATAATTTCTGCTCCTGTTCTCAGTTTTCTTTGGCTTTCTTCCACCACCAGCGAGGCCCTGGACACTGCTAATTCCTACAGCATTCCTACAAGGACCAGCTGACGCTCCCTCTTTCAGGAAAAAGGGAACTTGGGTCAGGACATTCAGATAGATGTCCTTTAAGTGGCCCCGTGAGAGGCCGTAGCCTGTGCACTTTCCACCCCACAGGCTGCCTCTCCATCCTTGGAAACAGAGCGCGACTGTTACCTGAGACGTTAATGCAAACTGAGGGAACACACCTTTTAGCAAAAGAAGTAAACATATTTACGCAACAGCCTTTTAAGAGTGTACTCAGAACTGCAGCTGCTGCTAAACCGAAAATATGTGCACGTTTGTATTTCGAAATGGAGAAACCTTTTAGTTGTCACGGTGATGTCCACTCTAAAAGTTGTTTATCGATGGCTGAACAAAAAATGGAGAAGCACCTAAACATCTCCCCAGCAGTGCTGTGTCTATCCAACCAAGGCCAACAAAGATAGCACGTAGTTATGCTCACACCGGTTATGTGTCTGTATCCTGACTCATTTAGTGTGGCTGTACAGTAAATACAGTTGTAAATTATGACTTAAGTTTGTGCCTTTTATCCTCAATGAAGAACACAGACGTGCCAACTGCAGTTTCGAACCATGTAAGTTATTTCTCAATGACAGAGGTGATTTGTGTAAAGGAGACAAAAGTAGATATAACATCTGCGTGGTGGTGTTTCTCAAGGACATTTCTTATTGAAATCTCACAATAGTCTAGTGAAGACAGCATTATTATTCTTTCCTCAGACAGTCTCTGAGCAATGAAAAACCTGCCTAAGTGATCCAGCTAATCAGTGAGAAAAGCTGGGCCTTGACCTTGCTTGTTTAATGCAACAAACAGTGGTCTATGGATAAGACAAATAAATGACATTAATAAATTTTGGATGGTGACTCCTGATCATGTAAGCCTTAATTGCTCTGGGATCCTTAAGATGCTCTAAAGAGCCAGCTTCAAAGGGATGCCCAATTGCTGTAACATCTCTTTTACTCAGTTATGAATTTACTCAGACTTACATCATCATATGGGAAATTCACTACACCTTGCTGAGCAGTATCCCGTCTTCGAAAGCTGTCTGTAAAACACAACAGTAAAATTTATTAGCTTCTTTAGAACATGTGAAATCATAATAGTTAATTATGTCAGCAGAGTTTCCAGTGCAGTAACAAATTGTACAACCAGCCAACAGAGACAAAAGGCCAAAGCAAAGAAGTCAACTGTAGCAACATGAATGGATTTAATATGCAGCCAAGTAACACAGCAAGCAGAAGTTGGCCAACTGTCTTTCCCAATCTGGAGTTGGAAGAAAAGGACTTATCCCAAAGTCGGTAAAAGCTGCACAACTTCTGAGGCCATTCCTTAATTGTGATGGAAGTACAGAATTTCAGACTTCTTAATCACAAAGATATGTTAAGAAACAGATGCTTCTCCAGTGGCTCAGCCATAACCACCTGCAATGCAGGAGATGCAGGTTTGATCCCTGGGTTGGGAAGAACCCCTGGAGGAGGGAATGGCAACCCACTCCAGTTTTCTTGCCTGGAGAATCCCATGGACAGAGAAGCCTAGTAGACTACAGTCCACAGCGTCACAAATAGCTGGACATGACTGAGCACACACACACAGATGGATGGCGTCCTTAATGTGACAAACAGCTATGATCAAGTACTCCACGCATTTGAGCTTTATCTTACTAAATGAAAAGGATTTACTAAAAAAAAAAAAAAAAAAAAAGAATCTGCCCTCAAATTTGTCAGGATGAAAAAAAATTATAAAACCATATATTAAAAAGGGTAAAAAAGAGAAAGGAATGGAACAGGAAAAAACATACAAAGGAAAGAAAAAGAGGAGAAAGAAAAGTAAAGATTACTGATACAGCCTCATTTGAGAAGGACATCTGAAACACAGACCACCATTTCAAATTACTCTCCAACGGGAGGAATTAGGAAAGAGCGCTGCTGATGGGCAATTTCACTTTTTTCAAGTATTTCACTTTTATCAAGTACTTCACGTTCCACAGAGAAATCACAGAATACTGCTCATACTCTAATCAAAGATTTACCAATTAGCTTGGTGCATTTATGTCACAGAACACTAAAGTTTCGTTAGGACTTGCTTCTCCCCTCCTGAGCCGCTCAGCTCTCCAGGTCTTAGTTCCCTGACCAAGGCTTAAACCCAGGTCCTGGCAGTAAAAGCACCGTCCAGACCACTGGACTGTCAGGGAATTTAGTTAGGATCATTTTAACAGCAGATTACTTAATATGCGAGAAAAATTTCTGAGGAAACAGAATTATGTGCCAGGCCTGCTAATAGCAGTCTCAAAGGACCCACCTGTTAGAGCTCGCAGCTTGACGCAACAGGCGATGTAATCATCAAAGGTGATCTTTCCATTAGTACTGTATCGTTTTGCAATTGAATTCACAGCCTGGGGACTCAACCTAAATCCTGAAAGGAAGAAAAATCATCCAGCAAAAAAAGAAAAAGAAATTCTAATTTCAAGGATTAACAAAAAAAATTAAAAATAATTTTAAGCCCAATTTTTTAGGAGAGGGCTCATTTAAATTATGAATAGTTGCTATTTCTATAAATAGAAACATAGCACTTAGTTTTATAAATTAAACAAAAAAACAAAACCAAAAAGCTACTAGTGAACAGGGATGGAGTCAGTCATACCCACCCATTGTTGTCAGGGCCTTCTGCAATTCTTGGGGATCCACTGTCCCACTCCTATCACTGTCAAAACTGATGAAGTGTTGTCTCCAGCCATTCAGTACAGCCCAGAGTTCTTTAAATTCATTGAAACCCATTGTGCCTGACATGTCTCTCTGAACTGTAATCAAGGATTAGAGCATCTTTATTTTGCAACATTTTTCTAATGATTAAATCAAAGATCGAGNAAGTGTTGTCTCCAGCCATTCAGTACAGCCCAGAGTTCTTTAAATTCATTGAAACCCATTGTGCCTGACATGTCTCTCTGAACTGTAATCAAGGATTAGAGCATCTTTATTTTGCAACATTTTTCTAATGATTAAATCAAAGATCGAGGATAAGGGAATTTAATGTTCTTTCTGCTGAAAAAAATGTACATTCTTTTGGGCATGACAGGACAAAAAGATACTCTAATGATATATAAATACAGGCCTATGGAGAAAAAGCTCTGAGTACGAATTTTCCGTGAGGAAAAGAGATCATCTATATGAGTGACTACAAGGAAATTAAAAGGCCACTGTGAGCTACCTGTAGCAACCAAAGTGGTCTGCACTTTCTGAGTGGTCCAGGCTATGCTGCTTCCCCTTCTGTCCAGGGTCCTCTCTTCAGCCCTAATATTCCCACGGTAAGGCCTCCCAGACCCACTGTTTTCACTTTTGGAAAATGAGGTGGGATGAAGGCACCATACCATCAGCAGTAACTAAACTAGTCTAACAACTGTGATATGAAAAATCCCATTGCTTGAAGGTCAGTGTGACTCATGCAGGGTAATGTCACAGCACTTGTTTATGGTGCTTCCTTAAATTCTTAAATAACAAATATTCTGCTTATTAAACTTCCTTCCTTTTTTACACCAAGTGACATCTTAAAGGCTAATGATTTTGGAAAACTTTTTTGTGGTCACTTGTCACTTTGTGTTTACTGAATATTAGTTCTNAATTGATGACTCTTCCTCTCAACACAATCACCTGGGGTGTGCCAAGCCCAACCTCGATCCATCACGCTGACGTGATTTGTTTCACCTTATTCACACACTGCCTCCCCTTCAATCCAACGTCCAAGATGGAGAGGGTGAAAAAGATGGAGTAGCCAAGGCATTTCTCATCAGGTTTTTTTTTTTTTTTTTAATGCAGAATAAAATACTCTAGACTGCCATCAAGGTAAAGGATACATCCAGCATTGAAACCATAAGCCGGCAAGTCTCCAGGTTAAAAGCTGTTAAATCAAGAAAAGTACATATGTATTAATACAGTTTCAAAAATTCACATTACATTGGATACATTCAAATTAATAGGACTGTGATTATTTATACACTTTTTAAAAATTTTTTTAATTTATTTTTACTTTATTTTACTTTACAATACTCTATTGGCTTTGCCATACATCGACATGANAGTGGGTTGCCATTTCCTTCTCCAATGCATGAAAGTGAAAAGTGAAAGTGAAGTCGCTCAGTCGTTTCCTACTCTTAGCAACCCATAGACTGCGGCCTACCAGGCTCCTCCGTCCATGGGATTTTCCAGGCAAGAGTACTGGAGTGGGGGTGCCATTGCCTTCTCCTAACTTAGCATAGTGTCCTTGAAATTCAACCATGTTGCAGAATATGATAGGGTATCCTTTTTTTAAGGCTGGATAACAATTCATTGTATGATATATGCCACACTGAAAAACATTCGTGTATTGATAGACATTTGGGTTGCTGCCACATCTTGGTTATTGGTGAGTAATATTGCTGTGAACATGGGTGCAAATATCTCTTTGAGATTCTGTTTTCATTTTGGGGGTGATATATATCCAGAAGTAGGGTTTCTAGATCATATGGTCATTCTATTTTTAATTTTTTGAGGAAACTTCACACTGTTTTCATGGCAGCCTCACCATTTCTAGTTCCTACTAATAATGTACTGGCTTTCCAGTTTCTCTACATACTTGCCGACACTTACTGTCTATTTTTTTAAATTTTTATAATGATAGCCATCTTGGCAGATATGAGGTGATACCTCGTTGTGGTTTTGATTTGCATTTCCCTGGTAATTAGTGACACTGAACATTTTTTCATATACCTGCTGTGCATTTGTATATCTTCTTTGTTAAAATTTTAGAGAATAACTTCTTGTCAGATATATGGCTTACAAATATTTTCTCTTGTTCTGCGAGTTGCCTTTTCATTCTGTTGTTTCTTTGCGGTGCAGAACCTTTTTAATCCTACTTACTTATTTAGTTTTTGTTGCTTGTGCTTTTGCTGTCATAGCCATGAAATCAGTGTCAAGGCTAATGTCACAAAGCTTTCCCCTTAAGTTTTCTTTTAAGAATTTTATAGTTTTAGATCCTATATTTAAGTCTTTATTCCATCTTGATTTTTGTGTATGATGTGAGATAGGGTCCAATAATCACTCTTTTTGCATGTAAACATCCAGTTTTCCCCAGTGGCTCAGTGGTTAAAAAAAAAAGAATCCACCTGCAATGCAGGAGATGTGCAGGAGACAGGGGTTTGATCCCTGGATCAAGAAGATCCACTGGAGAGGGAAGCTGCAACCCACTCCAGTGTTCCTGCCTGGGAAATCTCAGAGCAGAGGAGCCTGGTGGGCTATAGTCCATGGGGTCACAAAGAGTCAGACACAACTGAGCACACACCACATGCACTAATCCAGTTTTCATAGGACCATTTGTTGAGGTCATCCTTTCTCCATTGTGTACTTTTGGCATTCTTGTCCAAGATCAGTTGACCAAATATGCATGGATTTATTTCTGGGCTCTCTTCTGTTCCTTAGCCTCTGTTTTGAAGTCTATTTCTTCCAACTGTAAGGAATAGATGGTGAGGGCTGAACTCAAAAGTGAGTGTAAGCTTCTCTAAGACTCAAGTTTGAAAGAAGAATATAGCATAAAAAAATATTTGTTAAGAATGCAGAACTGGTTTTGTGGATAAGCATCTATGCTCATTGTTATTTCAGGTGTCTTTAATACCTTCCTAGTACCCCTTGAATGTAATTGGAAGGCTACAAATGAAATTCTCACAGTTGTTGCTAACTGACCGGTATGCTGCTGCTGCTTTAGTTTATGAAAAAAGTTGTGACAGCTAATAGTAACAGACCCATCAGTTCAGTTCAGTTCAGTTCAGTCGCTCAGTCGTGTCCGACTCTTTGCGACCCCATGAATCGCAGCATGCCAGGCCTCCCTGTCCATCACCAACTCCTGGAGTTCACTCAGACTCGCGTCCATTGAGTCAGTGATGCCATCCAGCCATCTCATCCTCTGTCGTCCCCTTCTCCTCCTGCCCCCAATCCCTCCCAGCATCAGAGTCTTTTTCCAATGAGTCAACTCTTCGCATGAGGTGGCCAAAGTACTGGAGTTTCAGCTTTAGCGTCATTCCTTCCAAAGAAATCCCAGGGTTGATCTCCTTCAGAATGGACTGGTTGGATCTCCTTGCAGTCCAAGGGACTCTCAAGAGTCTTCTCCAACACCACAGTTCAAAAGCATTAATTCTTTGGCGCTGATGGTACTTAATATGCACCAGACCCTCTCCTAAGCACTTTATACATTTGTTTGACCCTCATAAAAGCCTCATTATCCATTGAAGGATACAAAGGAGATGGGAGAACTTGGGCAAGTGGAAAGAATCGAGAGCTGAACTCTGCTGCCAGGCTATCTGGTTCCCAGTGTCTGTGCCCCATGTCAGGGAGCAGCGAACTTTGTAAAGGACCAGGAAGTGTGTAGGTTTTATGGGCTCTACAGTCTCTGTGGCAACTACTCAGTTCTGCTCCTGTACCATGCAGGCATCCATAGACAATACACAAATAAATGGCTGTGGCTTTGTTCCAGTACGACTGTACTTATGGACACCAAAGTTTATGTCTCATATAATTTTCATCTGTCAAGAAATACTATTCTTTATTTTATTTTGTCAATTATTAGGTCCTAGGTGTATAAAAGCAGGAAGTGGGGTAGATTTGTCCCTTGTGTAGTAGTTGCCAACCACTGTGGCAGACCCCTCCAGGATTCTGGTTTATGACTCTGGGAGAATAGCGCTTTAACAAATGATTTCAGGGTGAAGCTAATGGATAATGGTAGCTGAATCACCCTGAGGAATGCTGACCTCTCTGGGGTAGGATGCTATGTATAGAGTTCTCAGACTCTTCCCCATTGCCCAATAAGATGGTCAAAAGGAACACTGTGAAACTCTGACTTATTGGTTTCAGTCTTTCCCTGTATAGTAGTAGCCAGAGGGTGTGCCCCGTGATGACAAAGCTGGATGCAAAGCCAGCTTTTAAATGTTACTCACGTAACGTGGGTTCCTTTAATTATGTCTGAGTACTGTCAAGCCTGGAAACATTCAGGAAAAACTAAAGACTCAGTAAGAATTCTATAAGAATAGAGGTGAATACAAGCAATTTACTTTTATAGTTTTGATATTCATTCCAGTGGAAGCAGTGAAGGTAGAGAGTGAGAGAAAAGAACAGCTTTACTGGGTTCTTTGTATGTGCCAAGTGTTGTTCTGGGTACTTCCTTATAGATGCATTTCAAGAAAATCACCTTGGAAAAGAGATGCAATTGCCCACATTTTATAGATGAGGGAATTGAGACATAGGTAACTTTCCCAAGGTTACAGACCAGGTCTTGAGCCCAACTGATTTACTTAACTCTAAAGCATTGGTGTCTAAAATGTAAGCAAACTACAAAGATACTAAACCAAGTTTACATTTCCCCCCATATTGTACTGCTTCCTGAGGAATTTGGGCAGAAGAAGAATTGCCAAAAAAGAATTTAGGTGTATAAAACCCTGCAGAGTTTATAAGTATCAGCCTTCGGCAAGACCACACAAAATCATCAAAGATGTAATCTAGAGAACGAGAAGCCATTCCTTGCCATTCCTTGGGTCTGTTTTAATTTTGAACAAAATAAAAACCCCAGTGGGATAAGAACTCATCTTATTCCTGTGCCTTCAAATCACAGAACTCTAGATACAGACAATAAAATCTTCACATAATTTAAAGAAACTCAGCAACAGAGTATGTGAGCTGTATAGTTAGAAGAGGGATTCCTAACTGGTTTGGACAATCTGGGGAGCTAGAATACGGTGTTATTTGTCCTAACAATTTCCTAAGTCCTAGAAAAAGACTGTGGGAGTTATACAGCCATACCACAATGATTGAGGGTCCTGGCAGCAGCTTGGGTCAGAGAGTGCACAATAGGAGGTTTGCATTTGTTAATTATTTTTTAAATTGAACTATAGTTGATTTTCAGTGTGGTGCTAGTTACTAGTTTCTGGTATAGAGCAAAGTGATTGTGTTATATGTATACACACATATACACACATATATATATGCTTCCCTGGTGGCTCAATGGTAAAGAATCCACCTGCCAATGCAGGAGACATGAGTTTGATCCCTGGGTCAGGAAAATCCCCTGGAGAAGGAAATGACAAACTACCCCAGTATTCTTGCCTGGGAAATTCCATGGATGGAGGAGCCTGGTGGGCTATCATCCATGGGATTGCAAAAAAGTCTGATACAACTTAGCAACTGAACAACAAATATATATATATGTGTACACATATATACACACACAGATATATACACATATATATAAAATTTACCATGATGGTTTATTACAAGAAATTGAGAAGAGTTCCCTGTGCTATACAGTAGGACCTTGTTTATCTATTTTATATATAGTCGTTTGTATGTGCTAATCTAAAACTCCTGATTTATCTCACCCCCCATATTTCCCCTTTGGTAACTATAAGTTTGTTTTCTAAACTATAAATTTGTTTTCTAAATCTGTGAGTCTGTTTTGTAAATAAGTTCATTTGGATCATATTTTAGATTCTGCATGTAAATGATATATGGCATTTGTCTGTCTCTGTCTGACTTACTTCACTGAATATGATAAGCTCTAGGTCCATCCATGTTGCATTATTTTGTTCTTTTTGATGGCTCAGTATAGGAGGGTTTTGGACAGGTTCTGGATCAGAGTCATTCAGGGAAGTCCTTGGAATCACAGAAACATTTGTAATCAGCTTCCCCAACCTTGTTGTTTTACAGATGAGGAAACTAAGCCTGGGAGAAGGTACATGGCTCAAGCTCTTGAAGGCCTTGCCTAGCCTGATTTAAATATTTGGCTCTTCCAATTAAACTTGTGAATTGATCTGAATATACTCCTCATAGAGGGTCTTGTTCTTTTGTGGTGTACTGTCCCCAGTCATCTATATTCCT
Organism: Neotragus pygmaeus; assembly: GCA_006410875.1. Lineage (NCBI taxonomy): Eukaryota > Metazoa > Chordata > Mammalia > Artiodactyla > Bovidae > Neotragus > Neotragus pygmaeus. Next base: position 164,975 of record SJYV01020496.1, on the reverse strand, counting down.
CCATGGAAGACAAAAGACATATGGATACTTTCTGTCCCTAAAGAAAATTTAACATAAAATACTGCATATGGCATCCAGAAATGTCTCAGTCAGAGAAGTGCTGGAAGGAATTCTCCAGTTAAGTAACTGCCATTGTTTCGCCATTTCCTGAATTAATCACAGGTCTAACATATCAGGAAGAAGTGAGCAATAACCTTTTCCGGATGAAGGTCTCAGCTTTAGTTTAACTCTTAATCTGCATCTGTCACTTCATGATCTGAATAACTCTGCCTTAGAGAGAACTCAGATCTCCAAGTTTGTGGAAAAATGATTATTGGTAGCAGTATCATAAAGAAGTGGAGCTGTATTCCCAGGTAGAAAATCACTTATGTTCAGTTCCCTGAGGATGAATGTTCCTGAGAACATTGGACTCATATATTACTCGGTGCCCTCAACTCTCAAAGACATTGTGTTCCAGAAGCCGGGTATTTGCAACTTGGGATATATTTTCCTATAGAAGTCATTTTTTGACTGGTTCCTAGGCAAGCCCCTCAAAAGTTCTTCATAACCCTTGATGTTTTTTCCTAAAAGAACCCGTCCTGGGGCCAGGGCAGAGCAAGGCAGGGGGTGGGGAGGGCTCACTCAGGCTTGTTTTCCACCCAGTTCCTTTATCCTGCCAGTCCTGATGTCACCAAGTCTACCCAGAACCGGGCAGGGGTAAAGGGTAGTCTCCATCAGCTCTATTAGTATGGAGGTGGCGTTGGTAGGGAGGGAAAACAGAAGAAAATTTCAAACTAGAGCTCTTGGGAAGGAAGAATGACCTGTTTTGACTCTAAGGCACCCAGGTAGAGAAGCTTTTTCCAGAAAGCCAAACTAGTATGAAGCCTATACATAAATCAGTTATAATAATATGTAAATTGAGGATTTCTTAATTAAAAGTAAAATAAACTCTTACTTTATATATTTTTTCCCCAGAAAGTAACCTGCCTGTTTTCATATAATGGGAAATCAATGGCAAATCTGAAAAGGGAATCTGGGTGAATTAATTCTCATGCCTTACTTTGCGGATAAAACACGAATCGTGATATTACTGTTACGGTGAGCAAAGGATCAGTGCTCTCACACATGGAGAAGCATCAGTTTGTCAAGTATCTGCGGCTTCTTCCCAGGTGGCTCAGCGGTAAGGAATCTGCCTGCTAGTGCAGGAGCTGAAAGAGATGCAGTTTCAGTCCCTGAGTGGGGAAGATCCCCTGAAAGAGGAGGAAATGGCAACCCACTCCAGTATTCTTGCAGGGATAATCCCATGGACAGAGGAACCTGGAGGCTACAGTCAATGGGGTAGTAAAGAGCTGGATATGACTGAGTGACTGAGCATGTGTACACGAGTGTCTAGGACTCTCTATGGAAAAATCAATCTAACTATCTAAGTCTAAAACATATTATCAGAAGTGCTACAGGTATCTTAGCATCAATTTATGACATTCTTTAATGAAGCTATTAGAATCACTGTTCTATGAAGCAACTTCTGCTGTTTCCATTTTATTAAAATGGGAGAAGTAAATTAGACCCAATTTTCTCAGAGCAAACAAACAAACAAAAAAAAGCTCTTAAAGCTTTTCTCTTGGTAAATCAGGGAAATTTGGGAGAACTAAATTCTCTTGGAAGCCAAAGCCACATATAACTTAATATTCTATTAGTCTATGCTAATATTCTCAATGGAGAAATCCAATTGTCATTTCTGTATACCTTTAAAAGATTGAGAACACGTTTTTCTCTTTTAAAATAATTATGTATACTATATTTGTTCATTTCTATGCTTCATTCTTAAATCTTGGTTCCCAAAGACCATTTAGATGATATTTTATAAAAATTTTAGCTCCCCAAGAGTGTTTAGATATTTTATAAACTTGACATATCCTCAGCCAAAAACAATGAGTTAATAGAATTTCATAGATTAAGAACTTCCATATTTTTTTTAATCAGTAGAATTAGAATGTTTGCATTATGGAACTAACCTTGCATACATATCTCTACTTACCTGCATCTTGATGTGAGGTCTTAGATGCAGAAACTCGTGATTCTTAGAGGAGCATATCCTTGCTGGATGGTCAGAGAGAATGATCAGGAAGTATAAACTGTAACAGCAGATTCATCACATTGCCCTCTTGATCCTTGGCAATCAGTAACCAGCAATAAACATATTCGACAATATAGGCAGTTTTCCCATTGGCCCCAGAGAGGTCTTCTATGTAACAGGTGTGTTTCAGTATGAGAACATATTGCCTTAGCTAAGGCAGATGGGAGTCGGTATACATAGCCCAGTGTTTGAGAATCATTGCCCCCATCAGAGACTTCCAAAGACTTTCAGAGCTGTGTATTGCATCAGCAATGTGTGGGAGTTGGCCAGCAAGAGCCAATCTTCAGGAATTTTTCCAGACTATTGTTAAACACTGCCAATATTATAAATTAAAAATTTTAGCTTACTGAAAACAAAGTTATTAAATAATCCCAATACATCACTTAATAATTCTTTTTATACTTAAACTATGTAATGGGGGTAAGGTTGGACATTAATTTCCAACTACAGGCTTGATCATACTGTGTCCAATAGTAGCTTGAAATAGGCCATGGGGGCAGTATTTACTCCATGGATATCAACTTATAAATAAGAGATTGGTTTATTGTTTTATTGTTTGTCTATTCTAAACTTGGGAGTCAGCAGGTTGGAGAAAATTTCATGTGTTAACTGTAAGTCTGGAGTAGACATGCAACAAAACAAAATACCAATCTCTAATCTGTGTGTGTGTGTGTGTACTCAGCTGTGTCTGACTCTTTGAGACCTCATGGACTGTAGCCCACCAGGCTTCTCTGTCCATGGCGTTTTCCAGGCAAGACTACTGGAGTGGGTTGCCATTTCCTTCTCTAGTGGATCTTCCCAAACCAGGGACTGAACCTGTGTTTCCTGCATTAGCAGGCAGATTCTTTACCACTGAGCACCAGGGAAGCCCATTTTGAGGGTGAGTGTTTAACAGTAAATCATATATCTGAACTGGCAATCATTTATTGAGAAAGTGTTATTGCAACTTTGTCCATCATTGTCCATTTCAACCACAAGTTTACTATGGATAAACAAATCTTGTAAAACTAACAAAAACATTCTTTGAGAATCAAGTTGGTGTATGAAATTGACAATAAAATGTACTATATATTGCATCATTATTTATAAATTGTATGCTGCACATCCTTTATATCAGTAAGTGAAAGTGAAGTTGCTCAGTCGTGTCCAACTCTTTGCAAGCCCATGGAATGTAGCCTACCAGGCTCCTCTGTCAATGGGATTTTCCAGGCAATAGTACTGGAGTGGATTGCCATTTCCTTCTCCAGGGGATCTTCCCGACCCAGGGATCGAACCCAGGTCTCCCGCATTATAGATAGATGCTTTACCGTCTGAGCTACCTGGGAAGTGCTATATCAGTAAAGCTTGTAATAATTTAACATGCATGTATATGTGCATATTTTTTTTCTTAGAGAGCCAGTTGTTAAACATTTACCAGTACATCACTGACTGCAGTCTAAAGGGAAAGAGAGTATCCTTTGGACTCAAAGAGTTACAGAACTATTTCTGAGTTTGAGGCTGGGAACTTAACATTGATTGCCAAACCTAAAGTAGCATGTAATGGGATTTTTAAGCACATCTAGGAAAAATTTCCTTCCCAGGTGGTGCTAGTGGTAAAGAACCCACCTGCCAATGCAGGAGACATAAGAGATGAAGGTTCAGTCCCTGAGTCCGGAAGATGCCATGGAGGAGGGTGTGGCAACCTGTTCCAGTATTCTTGCCTGGAGAATCGCATGGATAGAGGTACCTGGTGGGCTGCAGTCCATGTGGTAGCAAGGTGTTAGACGCGACTGATACAGCTTGCACAGGCAGCATTTCAACAGTGTGTCTTCAGGGCCATTGCATGCGCCTTTCTGGTCTTTTCTTCCACGATCTAGAGCAGCTATCCAGGACTCCTAGGTGTCCTTCTTATGCCTCTGTGTCTGTCCAAAGTCCCTACTTCACAGTTCAGCCCTCTCTGAAGAATTCTTGAGCTTGAATTCTCATCATCACCATGCCCTATTTATTTATTTATTTTTTATTGAATATGTTGTTAGATGTTTATCATAAATAGTTTTTATTATGTTGAGATGCTCCCTCTGTACCTACTTTGGTGAGTTTTTATCACGAATGGATGTTATAATTTGTTAAATGCATTTTCTGCATCTGTTGAGATGATCATGTGATTTTTATGCTTTTGTTCATGTGGTGTATCATGTTGATTTGCAAATATTAAACCATTCTTGAATCACTGAACTAAATCACATTTGATCAAGGGTGAATGATCCTTTTTGTATATGGATAAATTCAGTTTGCTAATACTGTGTAGAACATTTTTGCATCTATATTCATCAGAGATATTGGCCTTTAACTTTTTTTTTTGATAGTGTCTTTGATTTTGGTATCAGGCTAATGGTAGTCTTATAGAATGATTTGGAAGTAACCCATTTATATTATCATTAATAGAATATGAGAGCATTTAAGTCTGTTATAGAGAGGTGTGTAGGCTGTACAGTATTATTGCATATCTCTCCCTCTATAGAACTGGACTGCAGACTGAGTTGTTAAAGTGATTATCCTTAGTTGTTGAGTTTGTGGACATTTTAATTTAATTTTCTTTGTGTATAAATTGTCATATTTTTTAGTGACCATTAAAAGGAAAGAAGAGTCCTCTTAATAAAAACAAAAAATACCCAATAAAGTTTGTAACATTAACAAAATCCTACCATTAACAAAATAAAAGACCACATACAAACTAGAAAAGATAGTTGCAACATCTTTAGTAATGGGTTTATATCCTACACAAATATAAATAATTACAATGAATCATTAAATTATTAAATATAAATCATTAAAATGATCAAACATGTGTTTGATTGAGATTTATCCTGTCCTTGACCTACCACCCCCTCATATATAATTCTATATGCACATACAAATACACACCCTGCCTTTATCAACCCACACCCACTCTTACCTATAATCCTATATCTACACATACACACCCTGGCCCACAGATACTTACTCTCACTTACAAACCTATATTTATACAGATCCACACTTGACCACACCTACCTACCCAACAATTTGATGTCATATTTACCAAAGGCTTATAAACTGTCTTAATGGTTAACCCAGATCCCTGGTTAATGATTAAAGCTGGAATTATGAAATTTGGTTTACAGATAGTTTTAAAAGATAAAGTGATTTAAGAAGATCAAACTGTTAGCAATTTCTAAGTCCTAAAAACTCAGGTCACCTGAGGCTCTATCCAGTGTCCTCCCGTTTATACCTTACCTGTCTATATACATCTGCTTAAATAAGACCTGCGGCTGCGATAATGTCTTTAGTGAATGCTTCTCTCAATTTGAAACTGAGATGTAAAACAAAAGTGAGACACATAGGTCCCATAGTAGTAGATTCCCCAATAACCACTGCATCCTGGTGAGGGTTGTCTGGAGCTTCCCAGGTGGCTCAATGGTAAAAAATCTGCCTGCCAATGCAAAAAACGTGGGTTCCATCCCTGGGTTGGAAAGATCCCCTGGAGGAGGAAATGGCAATCTGCTCCAGTATTCTTGCCTGGAAAATTCCGCGAACAGAGAAGCCTGGTGGGCTGCAGTCCACAGGGTTGCAAAGAGTCAGACGTGACTTAGTGACTGAGCATACACACATGATGGTTGGTTTAATATATCTCCAGAATATATAAAGCACTCCTACAGTCCAATAACGAAGAAAAACCCTCAAATGACCCAATTAAAAACAGCTGAGAACTTCACTAACCATTTTTCCAAAGAAGAAATTCAGATGACTAATGCTCAGCACCATTAGTCATCAGGGAAATTAAAATCACACCCACAGTGAGATACTACCTCACACCCATTAGGACGGCCATTATCAAAAAACAGAACATAGCAAGTGTTAGACATTATGTGAGAAGACCCCTTGTGCACTGTTGGTGGGATTATAAAATGGTATATGGAGATACCTAAAAACATTAAAACTACCATATCATTCAGCCATCTCATTTCTAGGTATATATCCAAAAGAATTGAAGACAGAATCCCCAAGAGATATTTGCATACCCTTGGACAGCAAGGAGATCAAACCAGTCAATCTTAAAGGAGATCAACCTTGAATATTCACTGGAAGGACTGATGCTGAAACTGAAGTTCCAGTGTTTTGGTCATCTGAACAGGCGACTAGTTGGAAAATTCCCTGATGCTAGGAAAGATCGAGGGCAGGAGAAGAGGGCATCAAAGGATGAGATGGCTGGACAGCATCAACAATATAATAAACATGAACTTGGGCAGTCTTTGGGAGATGGTGAGGGACAGGGAGGCCTGGTGTGCTGCAGTCCATGGGATCACAAAGAGTCGGACACCACTGGGGGGCTGAACAACAACAACAATGACTTCATTGTTATTCACAATAGCCAAGATATGGAGGCAACCCCAATGTCCACCTACAGATGAATGGGTTTTAAAAAATGTGATGCATAACATACATGGAATATTATCTAGCCTTAAAAAGGAAAATTTATCATACATTACAATAGAGATGAATTTGAGGACATTGTACTGAGTGAAATGAGCCAGTCACAAAGGGGAGAAATACTGCATGATTTCACTTATATGAAATAGGTAATCAAGCTCATCGTAATAGAAAGTGGCATGGTGGTTGCTAGGAGTGGAGGAGGAGGGAGATACGGAGTTGTTCACTGGGATAGCTTTTTAGTCATGCAAGATGTAGATAGGGTTCTAGAGATCTGCTGAGCAACCCTGTGCACACTGTATTGTACACTTAAAGATTGTTTAGATGGTAACTTGGGGGTGTGTGTGTGTGTGTTTTATCCACAGTAAGAAAAAAGAATGAGCATACCATCTAATTCTGGCCAGTAAGATTGGAAGGAAAGTCATGGGGTGTAGCAGGAGGACCTGTTTGCTTGCTCTTAAGAAAGCATTTGAAGAAGAAATAGTTGTCTGGAGTTGTTGCATGTGTTTCACTACTTTTCTGACACTAACTACATGCACCTGGAGACCCTCAGTGCACAGAGCCCGACCACTGACTTACTGCAGCTGAAGTTGCCATACCTTTGAGCAACAGATTTCCTTATCTTATTTAGCTGAGTAACTGTCTCATGTTACTTGCAGCACATGTTACTTGCATCTTCCTTGAAAAAGAGAGATGACTTCTAAGATATAATTTTATTCTTTAAGTATCTTGACAAGTTATCTAAACTATAGCTATTGAAAAATAGACCTAAAAATCTAGACCTACATTAGAGCGAGGAATTAATCTATACATTAGGATTGCTTATTTAAAAATATAGAGAAGACTTTCTATTTTTAAATACAGGTTTATTGATGTGTAATTTATATATAGGAGAATATCAGTTTTTAAATACACAATTTTGATTTTGACAAACATACTTGTTTATGGGTTAGTCTTTATGCCCGTTTACTAAGTAAAAAATAAATTATGACGCATTGTCCTAATTTCAGCTTTTGTTTGAGAAGAAAAATTCTCTCCATGGCATAAACTCTATCTTTTTATATTTGTAACTCCAAATTAACTTTAAAGGAGCTGTGAAACCGTCTGTAGAGATAGAGATAAGAGTCCAATTTAGATCAGTATCTTGAGGGCTCAGAAGTGCTCTATACACAGTCACATTATTTTATTATTATTTTTGGCCAGTCATTTCTATTCACGTAACTCAGGACTTCGCTTCCAGGCCCTTACTTTGACTGTTCTGTTCATATTCACTTTTGGTTGGAAATCTTTCCTTGAATCTTTATTTAACTCAGATGTATTTTCTGAAACTTTGCATAGCCACAAATCTGTGTTCAGCATGGGGAAGTTAGACTACAAGACTTCTCTCATTGGTCTGTGGATGCTGATCTGTCTTCTAACATCACATTTGAGATGTTCATTACCAATCTCGTTAATAGACAGCCCATTTCTTCTTTGTGAATGCTTTGCTCGTAAGGTTTTCCCTTTGTCTTTGGAGTTTAAGAGTTTCTAGAATATACCTTGAGGTGTGTGCATATATACATATATATATGTTTTATTTTTATTTATTTCGATATAGTTGATTTATATTGTTTCAGGTCTATAGCAAAGTGATTCAGGCATATATATATATAAATGTGTATATATATATTCTTTTTCAAATTCTTTTTCATTAAGATTATTATGACATTGAATACAGTTCCTGTGCTATACAGAAGGTCCTTAGTTGGTTATTTTTTATGTACCGGTATGTCTCTGTTAATCCTAAATTCCTAATTTATCCTTCCCCTGCTACCCTTTGGTAACCATAAGTTTGTTTTCTATATCTGTGAGTCTGTTTCTGTTTTGTAAATAAGTTTATTTGTATTATTTTTAAATATTCCACATATAAGTGATATCACGCTATTTGTCTTTCTCGGTCTGACTTGCTTCAGTTAGTATGCTAATCTCTAGGTCCATCCATGTTGCTGCAAATGGCACTATTTCATTGTTTTTGATGGCTGAGTAATATTCCATATTATATATGTATATATGTATATATATATATACACACACACCTTCTTTATCTATTCATCTATTAATGGACATTTAGGGTGCTTCTATGTATTGGCTGTTGTAAATAGTGTTGCTGAGAACATTGGGATGAATGTATCTTTTTGAATTCAAGCTTTTGTCTTTTCTGGATACAAGCCCTATATGCCCAGGCATGGGATTGGTGGATCATATGGTAGCTCTATTTTTAGTTTTTGAAGGAACCCCCATAGTGTATATATATATTTAAAATCAGTCCTTCCTGGAACTTGTTGAGGCCTTTCTTTAGCCCTGGGAAAAATTATTAATTCTTTAATGATAACCTGTTCCTTCTTTTATTTCTGAATGTCTGTTTGCATATTGCATCCATTGGATTTATGCTTTAATTCTCTAATATTTCCCCCCATGAGTTTTTCTCTCTTTCTTTCCCTTTTTTTTTCTATGTTACTTGAAAGATTTTCTTCTCAGTCCCCCTTACCCTGAGCAGCTTTCAGTACAGATACCCAAGAGCACAAGTTAGCATGTGTGTCTCTGTGTGTGCTGTTGCTTTAGTCGTGTCCGACCTTCTGTGACCCCGTGGACACAGAATTCCACAAGGGCAGATTTGAATAACTGCCATTCTAGGAAGAGAAGGTATGCAAAGACAAGGGAAGTGTTCTCTGCTTAGCCCACCAGCCTCCTCGGTCCATGGGATTCTCCAGGCAAGAATACTGGAGTGGGTTACCATGCCTTCCTCTAGGGGATCTCCTGGACACAGGGATTGAACCTGTGTCTCCTGCAACTCTTGCATTGCAGGAGGATTCATTACTGCTGAGCCACTGGGGAAGCCCCACCAGTAAGCACCTCAGAGTGAAAACCAGCTTTTGTACTCACTTATCGCTCAGGATAAAAGGTCTAATGATTGCTATTTCAGATTAGAAAAAAAAAACAGTTTACCAAAGAATGCACACTAGTATCAGTCTTTATGCAGAAATAGTACAGTCTCAGAGCTAATGAAGTAAAATTGATAGATCCACAAGGAGGAATGGACTAGTCAGCCTATTAGCCATTATTACACAACTCTCCCAGACACTAGAAGATCAGTTAAGCAGGAAAAAAGAATAGAGAAGACTAGATTGACATCATGAACACGTAGAATCTAAAACACACACTGGATTTCCCGGGTAGCTCAGTGGTAGGTAAATAATTGGCCTGCTAATGCAGGAGCCTCAGATTTGATCCCTGAGTGGGAAAGATCCCCTGGAAGAGGAAATGGTAACCCACTCCAGCATTCTTGCCTGGAGAGTCCCAAAGACAGAGGATCCTGGCAGGCTACAGTCCCTGGGGTCACAGAGTTGGACTCAACTAAGCGGCTGAGCGCACACATTACACAGATTACTTCCCACCTAACAGCAGGGCACCTTCTTTGAAGCACAGGGTGTCTGAAAATTGGCCATGCAACAGACCACAGAGAGGAAGGAAACCGAAAACTGACTTTATTAGTACAGTCAAAAGTCAGTTATTTAAGAAATATAATAACATAGAAAAATCTTTGGTATGATTGACCAAGAGCAATGGGAGCAATACACACACACACACACACACACACACACACACACACACACACACATTTTAATAGGATCTATGGTGAATGGCATCATTGTTCTCAGGTCATTACCACCTCCTAAACCAGTAACCTTTGTCACGTCAATTTGCAGTTTTCCTAGTAAAGTAGAGTATATCCATTTCCATTCTTGATACAGAGCTGGGCCATGAGACTTACATTGGTTGATGAGTTTGAACTGACAGTGCTCCAGTTCTGAATCTGGTCCTTAAGAGGCATCACCTATTTCCACTTATCTAACATGAACTTCTGCTGTCACCATGAGAGCATGGCTCATGTTTTTCTCATGGGTAGCCAGGTGGTCCAAGAAGCATGTGAGACATACCTTCAGATATGGAGCCAAACCACCAAGTTAACCAACTCCCAACTGTCTTAGAGGTGTGTGGGCTGAATGAAATGTTGCTGTATATCACTGATTTGGGGATGGTTTATTACACAGCATTATTGCAGCTATGCTATTCTAGCAATAAATTTGAAAAAAATTTTAAAAATCCAGGTAATTTTTTAAGAAATACATTTGGGCAAAATAGACTCAAGAAAAATCGAATAGAAGAGTTATCAAAAATAAAAATGAATGACATCGCAAAATTCTACCATGCCCAAGTGCATATTCTACTAAATTTTCAAATAATAGATTATTTGCATCTTATACAGAACATGGAAAGAGATGAGATGCTATCTGGTTCATTTTTTAAAAAAAGGTAATATGATGAAAACAATGCAAAACTAGGACAAAAAGAGAAGGAAAAAAAAAATCATTGACCAAGTCTAATTGAACATGCCTGCAGACATCCTCATTTTAATAGGAGTGAAAAGTTATAGTTAAGAAACAAAACAGAGTGTTGCATTCACATTCAGAGGCTTCAGTCGTGTCCAACTCTATGTGACCCCATGGATTGTAGCCCACTAGGCTCCTCAGCCCATGGGGATCTCCAGGCAAGAAGACTGGATGGAGTGGGTTGCCATGCCGTCCTCCAGGGGTTATTCCCAACCCAGGGATCAAGCACAAGTCTCCTGTGTCTTGTCTCCTGCATTGAAGCAGGGCTCTTTACCCACTGAGCCACCTGGGAAGCCTAAAACAGTATGTTAAGTGATCATATGCTGAGGAGGCAAAAGTTAATGATAAAGTTTATTAATAGAAAATGCTGTAGTGGTGCTGACACAGGGAAAATAAAAGTTTTCCTTTTTCCACACCATTTTTTCTGTCATTAAATGTCTGTTCTCATCTATGTTCTACCTCAAACTTCGCTGAACACTTCTGTGATGCTACCTAAGGATTAGTTTAATTGCTTTTGTAATTTGACTTATTAAGTGCACGTGAACCCTCAAAAAATTTATAAAACTTTAAAGGTGGTGTCTGGGAACTATTCATCATCTTCAAGTATCTTTTGAAATATAGACACTCAAAATATAAATTCTCAAAAAAATAGACCCTCAGAATTATTGTCTGGGAAGTTCTGTGGTGGTCCAGTGGCTGAGACTCTATACTTTCAATGCAGGATGCCTGGATTTGATCCCTTATCAAGGAATTGGGTCCCATAAGTCATAAGGAATACCTCGTTTGCTGCAACTAAGACCTGGCACAACCAAATATAAAAAAAAATCCTGATTAAAAAAATAATTGTTTGCCTGATGCATGAAATGGGCTATTTTAAATTTCTTTCAGACAAAATTCTAAAATAAGCAGATTTATGAATAAAGATACTAAGCGTGATGCATAAATGTTTTTCAACTCTTTGTATAATAGTTTATAATACAAATTTTATGTACATTTTCCTATTTAATATTTTAAAATTTGTGAGTTGTGTTTTAATCCTCATTTTACAGTTGATTATACTGAGGCTAATTAAATTGAAGCAATTGTCTCCTTATCTCTGATAAATAGAAAGGTTAGACTTGAATTTAAGGCTTTAAACAAACATTTTTGTTTTATAATATGTTAATCTACTAAACTTCTTTCCATAGTAATTTAATTTTAAAACACAAAAGTCATTTAATTCTGTTAAAATAACTGGCACGAACATCCAAATAGTAATAGAAAGTTAAGACTGGAATTTTATTTTTAAATAGGAAAATTTAGAAAAGTTTATGGATGTACCATGATTCCATCACTGCTAATTTCATTGTCTCATAAAAAAACAGAATTAGTTTACTAGGATTGGTTGTTAAAAGTTGTTTTCTTTTTGAAGGTTGAAAATTTTAATTAAAAAAGATAGAAATCAACAGAGAAAACATACAATGAATAGGAAAAGCATTTTAATTCTGAGAAAAGGTGAGGATCATTGATTTGTTTGGGGGAAAAATGAGGTCTTTAAACTTGGGAAATTTATTTATTTATTTTATAAACTTGGGAAATTTAAAATGACAGTAAACCGAACTAGAGAATGTAGTCTAAGGAATGAGCTAGTGCTTTGGCACAAGGGATATAAAAGTGATTTTGCCAATTTATACTATTGTCCTGTGTTATTTGTTATTCAGTTTTCTAGATTAACGAAGACACACACACATACATATATATATTTAAATTTTTTGAAATTCCAAAGTATCTAGTATCTTTGTTATGTAGCTCATGTTGTTTCACTACTTGGGTTCATGCTATACTGATAATGTCCACGAGGTGGCACTGCAACATTATATTTATTTTGGAGTCTCCCTAGCATTTCCACTGTTGCTGTAGTCAGCTACAGCTTGGATGTACAGGGATGCCCCTGGAGGCTGCTGGCTGCTCAGAGGGAGATTGCTGGAGAGTCTGCTCCCAGGAGTTCTGAAAAAATCTGAGGGCTGAACTAATAAAGTTGCTGATCTCTTGGGCAATGCCCACTAGAACTGAAAAATTGAAAGGAGTGCTTTTCTCCTTTCCACTTATCTTTTACCTCCCTTTTGTATCCCTACAAACAACACAATAGGAAGTCTGTGGGCAAAATAGGGGAATGCAGTTTGTAGTCTCAGCACAGAGCAGAGTGGGCTTGGACGAGAGAGACAGTGAGTAAATAAGCAGCATGCATAAATCAAATAATCAGACCTCATAGTAGAAGAAGGTAGTGGCTCGAGTTGAAACATTATTGGTGTTTGTGTTATTTAGAAGGAGAGTGAAGACACTAAAAATTCTTGAAGAGATGGGAATACTAGACCACTTTACCTGCCTCCTGTGAAACCTGTATACAGGTCAGGAAACAACAGTTAGAACTGGAAATGGAACAAACTGGTTCCAAATTGGGAAAGGAGTACATCAAAGCTGTATATTGTCATCCTGCTTATTTAACTTATATGNAAGCTGAAACTCCAATACTTTGGCCACTTGATGCAAAGAGCTGACTCATTGGAAAAGACCCTAATGCTGAGAAAGATTGAAAGCAGGAGGAGAAGGGGACGGCAGAGGATGAGATGGTTGGATGGCATCACTGACTCAATGGATATGAGTTTGAGATGGGGAAGGACAGGGAAGCCTGGTGTGCTGTGGTCCATGGGGTCACAGAGAGTCATACATGACTGAGTGACTGAACAACAACAAAAGACATCGATTATCTTTAAACTTTTTAAAAGTTAAATATACATGTTGCAATCTCTAGGGTACCTACTGAAAGTGACAGGGTTAGTTGCTCAGTCACGTCGGCTGTGCTACCCCATGGACTGTAGCCCATCAGGCTCCTCTGTCCATGGAATGCTCCAGGCAAGAATACTGGAGTGGGTTGCCATTCCCTTCTCTACGGGATCTTCCTGACCCAGAGATCAAACCTGGGACTCCTGCATTGCACACAGATTCTTTTCCATCTAAGCCACCAGGGAAGCCCAGGGTGCTTACTATAAGAACACAAATAGACTATAATTTTCAAAGTGGGAAAAGGAAAAACTGAAATGAAAGGAGATAGTCCATTAATCCAGGAGAGGACAAGAAAGGAGGAAAATGGATTATTATAAACTAACAGATATGAAAAACACAAAATAAGGTATTTGAAATAAATCCAAATATATCAATTATCACAATCACAATCAGTTTCAATGGATTAAACATTCCAAATAAAATAGATTAAAATTTAAAAGTATCTATTTTATGCTCTTTTACTATATAACCCTCAAATACAGAGATCCAGAAACATTAGGAAGTTAAAAAAACAGAGATTGGGCAGGGAGTAAAAGGCAAGTAAGTACTAACAGAAGGCCAATGGAAATGAGAGAAAAATTAGATTATATGACATATTCTGTTCAGTATGGATAGGAGCTTAAAAACATCTAGTTCCCAACTGAGCTATAATTCTAGTCTGCCCTTATAGTTCTCAGAAAATGGGTACACATTGTCTGGGGAGACAAAGATAAAGATTCCTTTAATTCTACGGGTCAAAATTCCATAGCTGACAAACATTTGCATTAGGCAAAAGTGGAGAATACCCTTTCAATTCAGTCCTCTCTCTCTTTTTTAGTTTTTGAAGTGGTTTAAATAAGTAATATCTTTTCATTTTGCTCCTAAATATGTTGTTATCTATCTGTATACAATAAGAACATTTTCTAACATAACCAGAATACCATTGTCATATGTAACAAATTTCCTAATAATTAGGAATGATAATATATCCAAGTCATATTCCAATTAATCCAGTTACCCATTATGCATTGTATTTCTCTTTCATTTTCATAGCTGTTTAGATCACAAAACCTTATGCTGTTCTACCTCCAAAGTTGACTTGCTTAACTTTCCTTCACTTTAATCAGTAATTTCAACCAACTGATCTTACCTTGGAATAAGGGAGAAAACAATCTCTAGGTTATAAAATTCATACATAGGGAAATGTGTTAGACATTCTTGTTTTTAATTTCTGGGTCATATAAGATACTCAGAAAGTGTTAGTTAAATTCAAACTGTTTGCACAAATGTGAATTGTACAATGTGCTAGTTGTAAATCAGGTTGGTCATTTCTTGTATTTCTTTATATTCCCTCTATAGTGTATTTTCGAATCCTTGTAAATGGATAGACACTATGCACAGATGTAGAAAGTAAACTTAATGGTTACCAGGGCATTGGCAGGTACGAGGTATAAACTGGTAGACTGGGATTGACATATACACACTACTAGATATGTTTGTGACCCTATGGATTGTAGCCAGCCAGGCTCCTCTGTGGTGTTGGAGAAGACTCTTGAGAGTCTCATGGGCAGCACAGAGATCAAACCAGTCAATCCTGAATATTTATTGGAAGAACTAATGCTGAAGCTGAAGCTCCAATACTTTGGCCACCTGATGAGAAGAGATTACCGATTAGAAAAGACCCTGATGCTGAGAAAGATTGAAGGCAGGAGGAGAAGGGGATGACAGAGGATGAGATGGTTGGATGGCATCACTGACTCAATGGACATGAGTTTGAGCAAGCTCCAGGAGATGGTGAAGGACAGGGAAGACTGGTGTGCTGCAGTCCATGGGGTCACAGAGAGTCAGACACAACTTAGTTAACTGAATACCAACAACAAGCCTCTGTCCATGAGATTCTCCAGGTTAGAATACTGAAGTAGGTTGCCATTGCCTTCTCCAGGGGAATCTTCCTGACCTAGAAATCGAATCAGGGGTTCCTGCTTTGCAGGTGAATTCTTTACCAGCTGAGCTACCAGGGAAGCCCAGATAGAGAAGAATCAAGTCTAAAGACTGAGACACAATGCATCCTAAACCTGAAGGGTGGGAAGATGATGGAAGGAATCTCCAGCAAAGGAGACTATCTCCATAGAGGTCATTACAGAATATTGAGTAGAGTTCCTTGTGCTATACAGTAGGTTCTTATCAGTTATCCTTTTTATATCTGGGACTTCCCCACTGGCTCAGTTGTAAAGAATCCACTGGTAATGTAGCAGATACAGGAGAATTCCATGGACAGAGAGCCTGGCAGGCTACAGTCCATGCGGTTGCGAAGAGTCGGACATGCCTGAGCAACTTTCACTTTGCTTCTCCTCTATCTACACTCATGTCTCAGGTTATTCATTCAATTCCAGGTCTGTATGCCGAGGGCTCCTGAATTTACATCTTCAATTTGGTTCTTAGACGTGTACATCTACCTTCATATCTGACACTCTTACCTATATGTCTAATGGGCAGTTCATGTTTGACAGGTCTAAAATGAAATTTCCTCTCTTCAAGCCAGTTCCTTCCCAACCTGACCGTGCCTCACCATATTCACTACGGCCACTTCAGTCAAAACTACAATTAATGTGTTTCTGAATGAGCATCTTCTTTCTTCCTTTCCCTCACCCAGCCAAGTGAGTGATCCTTTTGAAACAAGTCACTCCTCCATCTAAAACTCTATGTCGATGTCCCTTTCGGTGAGACTACAGCTCCTTTCCTTGCCCAGGCCTCTGGGGCTCACGGGACCTGTGACTTGCTTCTGTCTGTTCTCCTGCTTCATCCTGTTCCCATCCCGCTTGCCTCCTGGTTCTTCCATGAGCACCAAACACCGTCCTGCCTTGGGGTCTTTGTACCTGTTCTTGTACCTCCCTGGGGTTTCCCCTCAGGTATCCACATGGTTCACTCCCTCCGGCCCCTCTTCAGACCCTTGCTTCAGTGTTACCTCTCACATATCCTTTCCAGGAAACCCAGTCTAAATTGCAGCCTCCCCCTCCTGTTCAGTTAATCTGGTTTACTTTTGTTTTTAGAACTTAACCACCTGACAAAATATTTTTATTGATATATAATAACATATAGCATTACATTAGTTTCAGTATAATGCAAGAATGTATCGCTAGCATTATAGTCCCTTGATAGAATAAAAGTTCCATAAAGACAGAATTTACCAATTTCTGGCACATAGTTGACTTTCAAAAAGTACTTTCGGGCAAAGCCAATAGAGTATTGTAAAGTAAAATAAAGTAAAAAAAAAAAATTAAAAAAAAAGTACTTTCGTTTATTGTTGAATGAATTGTATTTTCCTTCGGAAATTTCACCGTATGAGTTCTTAAGTATTCACTTATTTAACAAAGTATTTGCAACCATTTTCTTTATTTCATATATAGATTAGACAAATTAGAATTTCCAGTTAAAAATTTCATTAATTGGTCATTGAAATTCTCAGAATAGCTTTTTTGAGCCCCAGCTGCACTATTCATAATATATAAGTTTTATGAATTATGCAATTTCTGATGCTTGGAATATATTTGTATAATACAGACTAACCCCTGGTGAAACAGCCTCCAGTGACTGAATTCATTCTCCCCGAGATGATCAATTGTGTCTTCAGGCAGCAGTAGCCCTTACGAAGAAGAATCTTGTCCTGAAGTTTCCATGGAAAGCATCTCTAGATGCCTTTCACTCACTGGTCCTGCTGCTTCTGCTGCTGCTAAGTCACTTCAGTCGTGTCCAACTCTGTGCGACCCCAGAGATGGCAGCCCATGAGGCTCCCCCGTCCCTGGGATTCTCCAGGCAAGAACACTGGAGCGGGTTGCCATTTCCTTCTCCAATGTATGAAAGTGAAAAGTGAAAGTGAAGTCGCTCAGTCGTGTCCGACCCTTAGCGACCCCATGGACTGCAGACCACCAGACTCCTGTGTCCATGGGAGTTTCCAGGCAAGAGTACTGGGGTGGGGTGCCATTGCCTTCTCCTAGTAATGAGCAAAGCATCTCCTCACCATTTCCACCCACCATGGCAGCTCATCAAATGTCATACTGAAGGACAGAATGTCATTTGCCACATTTTAAATTCTGACCTTCCTTTAGAGTGCTGACACTGCACTCTCCAGCTCAGGATCAATTGTCTTAATTGCAAGCTTTTTCCCCTGAGAGCCTGGATCTTCATCTGGGGTTACAGCACTGGCTGTCTCTGAGGTACTGCAACACGACACTGAAAGAGGTGAACTCGCCCGTGCTTCATCTTTAGCGTGTGCGTGCTCAGTTCTCACTTTCTGCAGCCCCGGGTACTGTAGCCTGCCAGGGTCCTCCTTCCATGTAATTTTCCAGGCAGGAATACTGGAGAGGGTTGCTGGTTCTTGCTCCGCGTCATCATTAGAAGGCTCTTTCTTTAATAGGGACCATGGATTACAAACCAGGGATAAGAATGTTTGAAAACAACTGGTCTTTGTTTTTCTGTCCTATTGGTGAGTAAGTATTCCGTCTACTGAGAATACAGAAACAAGTGCCTTACTGAAATTGGGTGCCAGCATCAGCCACTGGAATTTGATATAAAACATTTGTCTGGGCTATGGCTACAACTTTTACATGTTGTAAAATTTTAGAACTAAGAGACATCTTAGAAACAATATAATCTAACCCACTTATTTCCCAGTTAGGAATTCAAGAAAGTTATTCTGTTTAAGCTACACTCTCATGCTTTTTTTTTTGTTGTTGTTACTCAATTTTGTGCCCTCTGCTCACCTGAAAAGGGACAGTCATATTACTTTCTAGTGACTGGGGTAAAGATGAGATATAAAGTGGTCTAATTTCCCATCTTTACAGATCATGAGATCTGAAAAGATTAAATGATTTGTCAAATTCAGAAGATTAGTGTGAGGGCCTGACCCTAACTTTCTTCTGGACTTGTATTTAGGGGAATTTCTACTGCAATGGGGTTTCAATTAAATTCTTAGGTGATTAGAAAGCAGTAACTACCACTAATCTAGAATCTTTCATTGTATTTCAGCAAAAGTAAAGTGAAATACTTAAGAAAGTTGACAGAGGTCTTTGGGCCAGCTGTACTTTTAAAAATATATTTTGAAAATTTAAATACACATAAAAATTGAAATGATAGTATAATGAATGTCCATGTGTCAGATTCAATCATTATCATCGTTTTACCTTACTTGCTGAATCCATTCTTTTTTTTTCTTTTTTGCTGATATATTTTGATGCAAATCCCAAATGTTGTTATTTGAACTTGGCATATATTACTATGCTTTGCTAAAAATGGACTTAAAAATCATGAAACCATTATTGCCACTAACAACATTGACAGTTCCTTGGGATAGTCTAATACAGTCAATATTTATAACTCTCCAACTGTTTCAAAAGTATCTTTTAATATTTGATTTATTTAATTAAAGAACTAACAAGATTCACATTCGGCATTTGATTACATCTAGAGTAGTTCCATACTCTCCTTGCCCTTGATTTATTGAAAAAAAATTGGGTGCTTTAACCCTGAGAATTTTCCATATTCTGGATTTGTCTATCTGCTTCCTGTTGGTGACTTTTAATTGTCACCCCACCCACTGTATTTCCTAAAATTGAAGTGTGCATTCAAAGCTTGAAGAGATTTGGGTTCAACTTTATTAGCAAGCATTTGTGGTCTTTGGGTGCTTCATAGACAGCATATGGTTTTGTGATGCTGACATGATATAATTACCTAGAAACTTTTCATCTGGCCATTTCATCTACTGGTAAAAGCATTTTCATTAAGCAAAGTTGCACTTTTCTAATTTTCTTTTAACTTTTATTAACTGGGTGTATTCTATGGAGAACATTCTGTCATCAACTCTTTTGTACAAAGAAAGCAGGGAAAATGCCTAATTCTTTTCTTTCTACTGTCAATTTTTGAATAAGGAAGTGTTCTAAATACAATAGTGACCAACTAGATTTTTGTTTGTGTGTTTTATTTTCATTTTTGTTGCTGTTGTTTTTAGTGATAGAATGAAGTCATGAATTCTAATTAATTAACAGCAGTCACTATTTTTAATATGTTCTCATATTTTTCCAATGGGATTCTTGCTTGTATTTGCCCCTGTTTGTTTATATTTGCTTCTTACATATTCCATTAGTCTCTGATTGCCTCCTTGCTTTCTGGCATAACTTGTCACAAATGCATTAAATGCATTTTCTTCTCCAAATCTGGGATCAGAATTCTGCCATAGGCTTTGGATCCTGTACTGGGAAATGCTACTTAGAGACCAAAATGTGGACACTAGGAGAAGGAAATGGCAACCCACTCCAGTGTTCTTGCCTGGAGAATCCCAGGGATGGGGAAGCCTGGTGGGCTGCCGTCTATGGGGTCGCACAGAGTCGGACACGACTGAAGCGACTTAGCAGCAGCAGCAGCAGGGGTTACTCTTGTTTTTGTGTGGTCACTGCCTGTCCTATAGATCTTTGCAGTTATAGAGCTAAGGAATATACATTTTGAACAGAAAAAATACCAATCATGCAATAATACTGATTTGTCTGTATTCAATATTTAATTCAAATTTAATATCGGGGAATTTTAATTTAACTTTAACTTTAAACTCTTTCACACCGATAATTTTAGTTCATAACAATATTGACACTATTATTTGACTTTATGGAAAAATATGGATCACAACAAACTGGAAGATTCTTAAAGAGATTGGAGTACCAGAACACCTTACCTGCTTACTGAGAAACCTGTGTGCAACTCAAGAAGAAACAGTGAGAACCTGACATGGAACAGTGGACTGATTCCAAATTCGGAAAGGAGTACATCAAGGGTATATTGTCACCCTCCTTATTTAACTTATATGTAGGGTATATCATGAGAATTGTTGGGCTGGATGAATCACAGATATGCAGGTGATACCACTCTAATGGCAGAAAACAAAGGGGAACTAAAGAGCCTCTTGATGAAGGTGAAAGAGGAGAGCAGGAAAGCTGGCTTAAAACTCAACATTCAAAAAACGAAGATCATGGTATCCAGTCCCATCAGTTCAGTTCAGTCCAGTCACTTAGTCGTTTCCGACTCTTTGCGACCCCATGAATTGCAGCATGCCAGGCCTCCCCGTCCATCACCAACTACCGGAGTTCACCCAAACTCATGTCCATTAAGTTGGTGATGCCATCCAACCATTTCATCCTCTGTCGTCCCCTTCTCCTCCTGCCCCCAATCCCTCCCAGCATCAGAGTCTTTTCCAATGAGTCAACTCTTCTCATGAAGTGGCCAAAGTATTGGAGTTTTAGCTTTAGCATTAGTCCTTCCAATGAATACCCGGGACTGATCTCCTTTAGGATGGACTGGTTGGATCTCCTTGCAGTCCAAGGGACTCTCAAGAGTCTTCTCCAACACCACAGTTCAAAAGCATCAATTCATCGACGCTCAGCTTTCTTCACAGTCCAACTCTCACATCCATACATGACTACTGGAAAAATCATAGCCTTGACTAGACGGACCTTCATTGGCAAAGTAATATTTTTGCTTTTGAATATGTTATCTAGGTTGGTCAAAACTTTNATTTTCTCTAAGTTTAAGGGGAAAAGTGCAAAATAATGGTAAAATAATGCTTATTAAGTTTCATAAACCTTCAGATATTAATAAGTGATGGCATATGCATAACACAATATGTATATAGGACAGAGGCAATAATATATGCATTGCTAATTATTCCAACAATTTTTATTTCAAAGTGGCATATGGCAAGGTCCAGAATGTTATATAAGTCAAATGAGTGGTAAACTGAAAGGCATTTTTAATTTCTAAGTACATAAGCCTGCTTCTCCATGGAATTCTAAAAACTCATATATGATTCCAAACTATAAAATCACGTTCATTTTTTTTGTTCCAAAGTGTTACCTATAATCTAGCAATCAGCTCAAGTTGTAGAGGATTTATCATACATAGCAAATAATACACAAGGAAATATTTTAAGTGTGTATGATCGCCAATGTTTTAAAATTATATTATTTCACTTACATCATGGCTTTACTGGAAAAAAAAAAAGACTCACTGACCATCATGCTTTTATAGTATAGATCAAACTACTCTGCTCTGAATCCATTGCCGAGAGATAGACGTGTTGAAATGCAGCTGTTGATGGACCCAATGCTANAAAAAAAAAAAGACTCACTGACCATCATGCTTTTATAGTATAGATCAAACTACTCTGCTCTGAATCCATTGCCGAGAGATAGACGTGTTGAAATGCAGCTGTTGATGGACCCAATGCTATTATCATTCTGATATTTCATATATCAGAGTAATGGGTTTGAAGAACCAAATCAATTACGAGTCTTGGATGGGCAATCAAAACCCCACTGGGAAGAATGCAGGGTAGAAATTGCTTTGAACAGTGTTCAAACTAGCAAAGGATTTGAAAAGACAGGTGCATAGATGTCACAACAAAATACCAGCTTTTCTAACAAATAATGGAACAGGATCTAGTGACAAATAATATCACTATATTAATTTCCACCTTTAACAGTGCTATAGCAGTATTTGTTTGAGGTTCCACCTATCTAGCTACATGTAAATATGGACAGAGATAAGAGTTGTGTATAAAATACAATTTTAAGCACAGAGCTTTCTTTTTATGCCAGTGACAGAAATATATGTTTGTTCGTTTTGGTTTGAGAGAGAGTAGCATGGTGAAAGGGTGTCCCTGTTAGCTCAGCTGGTAAAGAATCTGCCTGCAATGCAGGAGACCCATTTCCCTTCCTGTGTCAGAAAATCCCCTGGAGAAGGGATAGTCTACCCACTCCAGTATTCATGGGCTTCCCTGGTGGATCAGATGGTAAAGAATCAGCCTGCAATGTGGGAGATCTAGGTTCAGTCACTGGGTTGGGAAGATCACTTGAAGGAGGGCATGACAACCCACTCCAGTATTCTTGCCTGGAGAATCCCTATAAACAGGGGAGACTGGAGGGCTGGCTACAGACCACAGGATCCCAAAAGGTGGGACACACCTGAGCAACTAAGCACAGCACAGCAGAGCACAGCAGAGCGAAAAAGGCCTAAGTCATAAGCATTGACTCTCAGCATGTCACTTAATACTCTGGGCTTCTGATTTAAGCCTAAAGGCTAGGATGAGTTCTGCTGAAAAGCCTTGCAGCTATAAAGTCTTAATGATCCTGGGGCATGCTCATGATGTGTTTTTATCGTCAACATGCTATCAAAGGCTAGCTCATGGCACACAGATTGCCTAAAGGGTTGCATCTGCTTCTCGAACATCCATGCCAGACATTTCAAAGGACACACCGAAAAAGTATGGCATGTGGACCATGCCTTTTCCCGCATCTATTTGTTCTTCATTCATTTCAGAGTTCACTGCTTATTTCCTGTCTATTACAGACAGAAAATTCACTCTGGAGACTCAGGGCATTCTCATGTAGAACAGAATGGTCTCAAGCTATAGTCCATCCTTTGCTAAGTTGGCATTTAAAAAAAAATAATTCCTGGCGATAAGAACAATAAGTCCATGGCATAAAGCCTTATTTGGCTATTACGAAATTGATATCTGTAGATTATCATTCAACATTTAGTGAACATCCAACCGTGCACCAGGTGCTGTCAGAAAACAATGTTTTGTCACATTTCCCACTCGGTGGGCATAATTATGATCCAAACTAGAGAGGTAAATCAAACATCACAAATCCTGACAGCTTTTCTTAACACAGTGGTCATCTCTGAACATGACTGAAGATTTAAGGTGATACTATGTAGCGGCTAGTCTTCTGCTATTTTATTTTATCAAGCCAGATGTATCTTGAATGAAACTGCTTTCTAAAGATGTAAGAATTAATATAGTACCCATAATACATTTTGTGACCATGTTCAAAATTTCTTTACCAACTGAAGAACAAAAGGAACATGGTGGTATGCTCGAGCAGAATTTATGTTAATGCTGCTTTAATTGTGTTTGCAGTATTCACAAGGAAGCATTCTGTTTGGATAATTACTCATCTTCATGAAGATCAGTAATTTGGCTCACGAACACTTCAGAAAATTACCCAAAATGTTGCAAGAAGAGAATTTCCTACAAACACTCAGACCTACAGAGTATAAATAAGTGCTTCTTCCCTCCTCCTTCCACCAGAATATTTTAAGAAACTCTTCTAAGCATTTTTGTGCTTTTAAGTTGTTCATAAGGATGCCTTTTTTTTGGTAACTAAAGAGCAAGTTATTTTTCTTTTTTTATGTGTACAATTTATTATGCCATATAATAAAAATTATAAATGTTATGACGTGTATGTGTATTAGTCACTCAGTCATGTCCTACTCTTTGCTACCCCAAGGACTGTAGCTCACCAGACTCCTCTGTCCATGGAATTCTCCAGGAAAGAATACTGGAGTGGGTTTCAATTCCCTTCTCCAGGGAATCTTCCCAACTCAGGGCTCAAACACGGGTCTCTCGCATTGCAGGCAGATGCTTTACTATCTGAGCCACCAGGGAACGTACGGGCACTTAAATAAGTCTAAATGAATCCAACATGCACAAAATAAAAGTATTAAATGTCATATCTCTATATATAATGTTGTTCTGTCATTAATAGTTATTTAACAGCACATTGAGTATTATTTATTTGTACATCTAATTGTTGACAACCAGTAAAATAACTAAATAATACATTTTACTTAAATACATGTAGTGTATATCTCATAATCAGTGCTTAAAAACTTGATAACAATCAGAGATTACAGATTAACACTACGAACCTTTTTAATGCTAAGTTATACATCTAGAATTTTCGCTAATTTATTTGATGGTTTTCTCATTAAAGTCAACTAAGTATATCAAAATTGTAATCTGTGGGGATGTTTTTCATTTTTTTCTCCCTTTTCCTTTCTAAAACTGTTTTTGTTGTCTTAATAGTCTTTAGTAATTGGCTTCTGAGTGGATTATTTGTAAAGGAGATGCTGTAAACTGATTGACATACCAGTCTTTGTGATCAAGAATGCCCGGATCCAAACCGCAGCTCATGACTCTGTGACCTTGTTCAGAGGCCAGAGTTCTTTGTCCTCAGGCTTCTTGTCTATGACATGGGAATAACAACAGGCCTCATAAAACTTCTTTGAGACATAAACTGGGTGATGTGTATCAAGGACTTGACTCATAGAGCGTATTAGCTATTGAAAACTGACCACTTTGCTAATGCAAGCTGTTGGAGGAAGTCCTCAAGAAAATAATGCCGCTGGCTGACCCTGGAGCTGAACTCAGACAATCAGAGGTCACTCACCTCTCCCAACCTTGAATGTACAATCGTCCACCTATCATACGGAGGAGCCACATTCATGGACACAGCCTTGAGAGAACAAGGCATCACTGAGAGCATCTGAATTGCATACATGACTGAAACAAGATATGGCCTCAATATACTCTCGGGATTCTGGTGAGCTGGTTCAGGTTGCCC
Organism: Neotragus pygmaeus; assembly: GCA_006410875.1. Taxonomy (NCBI): domain Eukaryota; kingdom Metazoa; phylum Chordata; class Mammalia; order Artiodactyla; family Bovidae; genus Neotragus; species Neotragus pygmaeus. The sequence continues at coordinate 139,728 of SJYV01020496.1, read as the reverse complement.
AAGGTAAGCCTCGTATGTAAGTTTCCTCACTTATTAAGCTTGACATGTATCAATCTAGAGTGGGCTGCCACTTTCTTCAGACCACCTGCTCTCCTTGCTCTCTTCGTATGAGGGCCAGTTTCAGATTTCACCCAGGGAGTGCTCAAGTTCTCAAATCAACAAATCTAAATGTTAGCAAGTTCTCTAGCTTTAGATATGGAATATATTTTACATCATATGATAATTATGTTTAACTCTGTGTTGCTGTTCTTATCCATTATATTATAGCTATCATGGTAAGAGTTTATTCATTCTAATTATCGGCTATTCAAATTAATTTTCTTTTCAATAGCCATCTAGTAAGCACCTATAATCAAGAAAGTAATTCTATACGTTACAAACAACACAGAAAAAAATGTTTATTATGAAGGACTGTTAGTATAATGCTTTATGAACTACCTAACTATATTAAATCTGATTCTAATTCCTATTTTCTCTCTTTGCTTTATGCTTAAAGGATTGATTAGAGCCAATTACTTGTTATTTATTGAGCATCTATTTGTTGATTAGACACATTTAGACATATTTAGAAATACTGGTCATTTGGTAATTTTAGCCAATAAATTGTCAGCCTGTGGTGATTTGGCTTGGTTTTGCAGTTTTAAATCAGTTTTTGGCATTGGTAGGTAATAGTCACTTTAGTAATTAGAGATGAAAGCTGAATTAAGAGGAGAGGAATCTATTAATATACAATAATGGCATGAGAGCCACCAATAAATAAAACTGCTCCTCTGAAATCATTAGAATAGAATTTAACTTAAAAAAAAAATGTCTTAACAGGCAATATTCTCACACTTCATTTAGGAAATAAATTACAGAATTATATTATGTAAGTGATTAGGAAATTGATCTTGCATTTTTCCATTTTTAAGCATTCTGTAGCACAAAAAATATTACTCTGGATTCAAGTTATAATTTGGCTCTTTAAGCTCAATGAATTTGGGCAGGTCATTTAATCTTTCTCAGCATCAGGTTTTTTTCATTTGTAAATTTAGAGAGTAAGACTCATATTTTAAATCTAAAATCTCTCATCCATTTGGTTATGGACTAGTGGAACAGACATGATGATGGTATAGAAAACAAAAAGTTTAGTTTACTACTGTATATTTGGTTGTAAGTAAGAGGAGATCCAGACATAAAAGCCTTATAAATAATTATGATTATTAAGACTTTTGATTTCAAAGAAGAAAAGCGTCATCCTACAAATCTACCAAATAATATTTTCAAATAAACAAAATTAAGACAGAAACAGTGAATTAGACCACACTTTGGTCTTTCTAATTTTAAGTGAACCTAATTTTACTAGACTTGGGTGTTACTGTGATGCTTTCTTGAGACACCACCTGTAATTTGAAGAAGATATACTTAAAGTTTACATTTCTGAACACTGATTTTTTTTTCCTGAATGAACAATGAATTTTGAAGTTACATTTTATAACTACTTTTTAATATTGCCATCTGCTAAATTCCAAGATGTATTGGGTATAATTATTCTTTTAATAAGTGCAGCAGTCAAGAGTATATTTAAGTGACAATTTTCACGGATGTTGCCATAATTCTGGTCCTCCCTATAGCACTATACATCCCCCTCTACAACCTGTACTAGCACTGATTTCTCCATGCCACTAGATTCTTAAATACAGATGCTCTGTTTCAGGGATCCTCTTCAGTTGGATTAACAAATATACACTACTATATATAAAATAGATGAGCAAAAAGGACCTACTGTATAGCACAGGGCACTGTGTGCTATTATTTTGTAACTATAGAAAAGAACCTGAAAAAATTATATAAATGTGTATATATATGTATATGTGTATTATTTTTCATATATATGTGTATATATGTAATATNTAAAATAGATGAGCAAAAAGGACCTACTGTATAGCACAGGGCACTGTGTGCTATTATTTTGTAACTATAGAAAAGAACCTGAAAAAATTATATAAATGTGTATATATATGTATATGTGTATTATTTTTCATATATATGTGTATATATGTAATATATAGATAAATATATCACTTTGCTGTATACTTGAAATTAATATGACATTTTAAACCAACTATACTTTGATTTTAAAAAATCTTCAAGATTTTTAAAGCAATGATGGTTTAGCTCTGATAAATTATTATTATTATTTTTAGTATCATAATATCTTATTTCTTGATATGCTTGTTTTCAGTTATTTTTCTTTTTTTTACTTTATTTTACTTTACAATACTCTATTGGCTTTGCCATACATTGACATGAATCCNCCAGACCGGGAATTGAACTGATATCCCCTGCACTTTTAATCACTGCAAGGGGATTCTTAATCACTGGACCACCAGGGAAGTCCTGAATGTTATCTTAAGATGCTAAATTTGTGGCAGTTTGTGATGCAGAAATAAAAAATGATATATTGGCACACCCTATACCAAGATGATATATTGGTATAACCTATACCAAGTAACACCTGAAATTGTCCATGTCACCATCGCTGACAGTGGACAGAACTTCAGAATTATATGCTATATTTAAAACAGTTTTTGCTGTGACATTATTGATTAAATTTGCTTTTCTTTGATTGCTGGTGGAAATGAGCATAGTAATAACAGTTATACTATCGTTATTATTACTATTGTTTTTGTCTTCTGAGAGTATTAGAGTGGGGGAACTTGTGGGAAAAAAAGACAGAAAATTCTTGATGAGTTATTTATTATTGAGAGAAAGAAAAAACATCATAGAAAAGATTCTTCTTAAAAAGGAGTAGAAGAGTGGAATGCTGAAGCTGTCTTGTCCCAGATTAGAAACCCAGTTGTTAATCTGTCAGGAATCTTGTGAATCAGTTGGTAGACTCTCAGACACAGCTATTACTGAAACAATTAAGTCATAAGACTTTCTACTAAAGCTGTATTAAAAACTCAAGTTTTTAATGCAACAACAACAAAACCTCAGGTAACAAATAAGCAAATCTGATGACTTCCTAATTATTTTACATTCTACTATTAGCTGTGTTCTTGAGGTTACTGAATCTGATGCATCTGTGGGATAGAAATGCTATATAATGCTTCCCTTCTTTACATGTCTTCAAATTCATTTCAGTTCAGTCATTCAGTCATGTCTGACTCTTTACAACCCCATGAACTGCAGCACTCCAGGCCTCCCTGTCCATCACCAACTCCCGGAGTCCACCCAAACCCATGTCCATTGAGTCAGTGATGCCATCCAACCATATTATCCTCTGTCGTCCCCTTCTCCTCCTGCTCTCAATCTTTCCCAGCATCAGGGTCTTTTCAAATGAGTCAGTTCCTCACATCAGGTGGCCAAAGTATTGTCGTTTCAGCTTCAGCATCAGTCCTTCCAATGAACAGTCAGGACTGATCTCCTTTAGGATGGACTGGTTGGATCTCCTTGCTGTCCAAGGGACTCTCAAGAGTCTTCTCCAACATCACAGTTCGAAAGCATCAATTCTTTGGCGCTCAGCTTTCTTTATAGTCCAACTGTCACATCCATACATGACCACTGGAAAAACCTCTAATTGTCCTATTAACTCTAATAACTTTTTCCTCAGTAATTTGAAATAGCCCCTATTGCTAATTTTTGCTCTTTTCCCTCCCGTTAATTCTTGACATTTTTCAATTTTCATTTTTCTATACTTCCATATTTTGCTACACAACTTCTACCAATAAAGAATGTTTCAATTCTTTCATTCTCTCAATCAGAAAACTCTTTATGGAGTTACCCCTTACCTAGCTAAAAGCAAGTTCATAGAGTGGCTGATTCTCCTCACTGTTTTATCAAAGCTGAATCTAAGGATTGTTTAGGGTTTGAAGATGGTGGGAGGTTTGGCTCTGGGCCCAAGATGGTTGACATCTTCATTGTGGCTCCTCTGGATTTAGGATACTCCTGTTAAGAATTAGCTCAGTTTAGGCACTTTGCTTTGAGTGGCCTTAGAGGTGTTTCTTACAGCATTCCACTCCAGTGGCTAAGAATCTTACTAAAAGCTTTGTGTCACACCACAGCACAGCTCAATAAGACATCACACAACACTCGAGATACTTCACTCCACAGACTTCATTTCTTTGTCTGCCTCAGACTCAAGACAGGAAGGATTAAATCCACACCTTTTTCTCAGATTTGCTCATTTTCACTTTTGTTGCCCAAGCTTCTTGCCTTCTTACCACATTAGCCCCTCTCTGAGACCATCAGCTTCATAATTTTCCGTGCAATAGAAACACATTTTTGTTCTTTTGTGTGGGTGTTTTAAAGGGTATTTTATATCTTTAGGCCTTTAGAAACATATTGTCTTCCCTTTTATGGGAAGGAGGTTAGAGCTTGGAAAAGTAGATGCAAGCTCTATTTAACACTTTACTAACACACTCTGTGATGTGGTTTTTCACTCATTTATGCTTACCTTATTGTAATATAAATAGTTAATGAACCTAATTGTTGAAGGATATATTTGGGTGAAAGACACAATAAATGGTATGATAATTAAAATATGAAAAATAGGACTTCCTCATTGGCTGGGGGTAAAGAATACTCAGTGGTAAAGAATACACCTACAGTGCAGGAGCTGCAAGAGATGTGGGTTCGATCCCCGAGTCAGAAAGATCCCATGGATGAGGGAATGGCAGCACACTCCAGTATTCTTTCCTGGAGAATCCCATGGACAGAGGAGCCTGGTGGGCTACAACAGTCCATAGGGTCACAAAGAGTCAGACATGACTGAAGTGACTTAGCATACATGCATAACTGGCTTCCTTGGTGGTTCAGACAGTAAATAATCAACCTCCAATGCAGGAGACCCAGGTTTGGTGCCCGAGTTGGGGAGATCCCCTGGAGGAAGGCATGGCAACCCACTTTAGTATTCTTGCCTGGAGAACTCCATGGACAGAGGAGCCTGGCAGGCTACAGTCCATGGGGTGACAAAGAATTGGACGCGACTGAGAGACTAACATTTCCACTTTCATAATAAAAATAATTATTTTGCAACTTTTAAACCAAAAATGTCTGCTAGTTTGGTCCTATAAGAAGCAGACATCAAGATCAGTATAGAGACACCTTGGAAGAAGTGCCTTGAAGGATAAAGGAGGGGTAAGCTTTCATACTGCACAGGTATTACACCTTGAAAGAGCAAAGGAAGGGGAAGATTGGATAGGAAGATACTCAGATTTCAGTGCAGTTGTGAAACACTCTTGGGTTTATGGGAAATACCCAAGCAGATACTGCCCATTAGAAGAATCTTGCATGAGGAAGTAATGGTTCTGGTATCTCTGTCATGTACAGTAGAGCAGCCAAGGGCAACATGAATCATGAGTCCAGTGAAGGAGGTGGTGAATTGCAGGGTGTGGCAGCTGGAGGCTGTCAATCAGCTATGCTCCCTTGTAGCAGGTGCTCTTGAAGGGACATGTGACTATCTCCATGGCTGCCTTGATGTCTACTTGATATATTGAGCTAGTTTCAAAGGAATATTTCTGCTGTGAATTTCTTTTATTTTAAAGCAGTTTGACAAAGTCTCCTTCATAAGGGGGAGAAGAATCCTAACATTAAATAATGGACAACTTTTTGTTGTTGGATATTCCTAAAATGTCTACTAAGAATTTAAATATTATTTGAATTTAGAGAATGTGAAAGGAGGTAAAAATAAGATTTTATTATTTACCACACTCTAGTACTCATAGGATATCTAAACATACCATTAGATAATGCTGTTCCTTTAGTCCTATCATTTTTTAAAGGTAAACATTGCTGACTCAGTGGACATGAGTTTGAGTAAACTCAAGGAAATGGTGAAAGACAGGGAAGCCTGGTGTGCTACAGTTCATGAGGTCGCAGAGTCGGACACGACTGAGTGACTGAACAACAACACAAAGTTGTTTACCGTGTTAGCACTTAGTGAAAAGACCAAAATTGCTAACTGGACATACCTATTTCTGATCAGTTTGTCCTTTAGACCCTTTTGATTTTGATCTGCAGCCAATTTGTTTTCAACTGAATCACTTGCTTCCAAAAGGACAAGAGAAACTCCTGGCCTGAGAATTGGAATCAGATCATCTGTGGTCTAATTCTTCTTTATTACCATGTAGCTGTGTGACCTTGTGGAAATTACTTTACCCCCTTGGGCTTTAGTTTCCCAATCTGTGAAATGCCTTTATTAGATTAGATAATCTCCAGGCTTCATCTAGGGTATGAAATTTTGTAGTTGAAGGTGGAGGTTACAGTTAAAATGTTTCTGAATTTATTATCAAAAGTGAAAAGCTGTATTTAGGAAATGTGTGGACAGCACATATATAGGAAAACACAATTTAAAGAAATCTTCCAGGCTGAAATGAGAGATTACTTTCCACAAGATAAACTTTCATAGAGTGGATTTGTTTGTTTTTTAAAAATAAATTGTTTAAGAGAGTTTTAGATTTACAGAATTGCTGTGAAGATAGTACAGAGTGCTTTTTGTTTTTGCTTTACAGAATTTTAGAAATATTGATGGAAATCAATGCTGAGTGGGTGGTATTAGTCATGAAGGGGGCAGGGAAGGAGCCAGTGGGGTGGATGGTAGAGAGGCTGGACTTCACATTTTATGTGAAATGATTTTAGGCATATTCTGTGATGTGATCCTGATATATGTGACTTTACAAAAAAGGAAAAAAAAAACCCTAATAAATGCTTAACTATTAATGCATTAACAGAGACTAATCATCCAGAATAAGGGAAGCAACAGTCATACTCTAACTTAGCTATATCTTATCTGAAGTTCTGAGTTTTGTTTTCAAAGGGACACTGAAATATTTGTAGGTGATCCAAAGAAGAGGGAGCAGGATGATGAAAGATATGGAAATTATGTAAGAGGAGAGACTGAATGAGCTGGAGAGGTTTGGTATGAACAAGCGAGGACTTAGCAGGGATCTGCAACTAATTACCTTTTCTTTTTTTTACTTTTGGCGACTGATTACTTTTTAAATTAAATTTATTTTCAAAATTAGGTAAACTATTCATATAATTAAAAAATCAAAAATGATGCAAAACATATGTAAGTGCATCTACTCTTACTTCTGCTCCTCCATCTCCCCATCCTGTTTAGGTATGATTTTTTTATTACTTTTTTTGAATCCTTTCATTATTTCTTTAGGCAATACCAGCAAATGCACATATACAAAGGAATCAAACTTTACATGTTATTTTGCACCTTGATTTTTTTTTTTTTTGCTTGAAAATATATTTTGGAGATCTTTTTGTATATGCATAAATAAGGTGACTTGTTTGTTTTAAATAGCTACATAAAATTTCTTTCTGTGAAAGCATTATAGTTTACTTGATCCATCCTGAAGATGAATGCTTGAGTTTTTGCCTATATTTTGTTTTTACAATGTTGTTGTTCTCGAAAAATAAGAAAAATGAATAGTAATGTTTATTCGTCATCTCAAATGGTTGCAGGCATATCTGTAGGATAAATGCTCCCGTGTAGAGTCCCTGGGTCAAAACTTAACTCTGCATTTTTAATTTTTTATTTGAACACGCAAATTTATCTTAAAGTCACATAAGTAGAAAACACAAATGAAAACCTTCATAACCAGATTTTTTTTCTTAAGCCCAAAGTTCAGGTTTTCTCAATTTTTTTTTCCTTAAAAAAAAAAAATTAGAGGATAACTACTTTACAATATTGTTGTGGTTTTTGCCATACATCAACATGAATCAGCCATAGTTATATATATGTCTCTCCCCTCTTGAACCATGCTCCCTTTTCCCACCCCTTGTACCCCTCTAGATTGTCAGAGAGCACTGGCTTTGGGTTCCCTGCATAATACAGCAAACTCCCACTGGTTACATATTTAATATATTGGCAATGTTTCAGTGCTATTCTCTCAAACCATCCCATCCTCTCCTTTCCTCACTGTGTTGAAAAGTCTGCTCTTTATGTCTGTTTTGTTTGCTGCCCTGCAAGTTGGTTTGCAAGAGGTGGGCATGGCTTAGCAACTAAGCCACCAATATATTTGTCTTTCTCTTCTGACTTTGCAAATTGATACAGCCTCTTGAGAAATCTGTTTGCAGATCAGGAAGCAACACTTAGAACTGGACATGGAACAATAGACTGGTTCCAAATAGGAAAAGGAGTACGTCAAGGCTGTATATTGTCACCCTGCTTATTTAACTTATATGCAGAGTACATCATGAGAAATGCTGGACTGGAAGAAACACAAGCTGAAATCAAGATTGCCGGNACAGAGGATGAGATGGCTGGATGGCATAACAGACTCGATGGACGTGAGTCTGAGTGAACTCCGGGAGTTGGTGATGGACAAGGAGGCCTGGTGTGCGGCAGTTCATGGGGTCGCAAAGAGTCGGACACGACTGAGTGACTGAACTGAACTAAACTGAACTGAACAGCCACTGTGGAGAACAGTGTGGAGATTCCTTAGAAAACTTGTAATAAAACTACCATTTGTGCATGTGTGCTCACTCACTTCAGCTGTGTCTGACTCTTTGTGACCCTAAGGACTGTAGCCCACCAGGCTTCTCTGTCCATGGGATTCTCCAGGCAAGAATACTGGAGTGGGTTGCCATTCCCTCATCCAGGGGATCTTTCTGACCCAGGGATCGAACCCATGTCTCTTTACATCTCCCGAATTGCAGATGGATTCTTTACCACTGAGCCACCAGGAAAGCCCATAAAACTGCTGTATGACCCAGCAGTCCCACTGCTGGGCATGCACCCTGAGGAAACCATAATTGAAAAAGACATATGTATCCTAATGTTCATTGCAGCACTATTTACAGTAGCTAGGACATGGAAGCAACCTAGATGTCCATTGGCAGATGAATGGACAAGGAAATAGTGGTACATCTACACAATGGAATATTACTTAGCTATAAAAAGGAGTGCATTTGAGTCAGTTCTAATGAGGTGGATGAACCTGGAGCCTGTTTTACATAGTACATTTTTAACTTTGAAAGATAATGCCTAATTTCTCTCCTTAGGATTGTTCCAATTTACACACCCTAGAGTGATGCATGAGAATGTGTGTTTCCACAGCCTTACTCACAGAGTGTGTGCTCAAACTTGGATTTTGCCCATCTGTGAGGTAAGAAATGGCATTTTAATGCAGGATGAGATTTCATGCATTTCTTTATGAATGAAGTTGAGTGTCTTTTCACACGTTGAAGTACCTTTGTCCCACTGTGAACTGTTCTGCCCGGCTGTTCTGTTCAATTCTGTAGCTGAGTTAGTGCTGACCCCTCACCCTCCTGATGAGCTGGAAACTGCTTCTGTGAACGCCTGTGACACCTTGACTGCAGGCTTTCTCTTTGGCCATGGTGGCATGTACAGTGAGCATATGGGAAAACTTCAGAAGAGCCAGAAAATGAGTGCCTAGAAGCTTCTCTCATCTGGTAATGGATAGGAATTTGGTGTAGAACCCGCCCGCCATCCCCGCCGTTTTCCTTTCCTCTGGATGAGAATAACAGGTATGACACTGTTTCCCAGAGTTTCCCAGTGGAGTTGGACCTGCAGTGGTAACTGACTTGAGGACCCAAACTTTATTCCTTCCCTGCTCTGTCTGCTTCCCTACTCCATGCCCCATACTTAATGATTTCATTTCCAGAATAAACTACACATTTGCATTAGAATCCGTGCCTCAGAGTTGGCTTCTAGGGGAACCCAAGTAAGGCCAGGTTGTGAGACCTATCTATGAGTGCTTCTCAAAGTGTGGCCTGCAGATGGTTTGTGATCTATTTGTCACCTGTCTGATAAAGTCAGAAATTGAGCTTGAAAGTTTAGAAACGTCTATAGAAATTTGATGTTGCTGTGATATTTAAGTGTGGTGATTTTGTGTTTTACACACACATAAACACACACACACACACACACAAATGTCTGTGATGAACTGAAAAAAAAAAAAAAAAAAAAAACACTGTAGGACTTCCCTGGTGGTCCAGTGGTTAGGAATCTGCCTGTCAGTGCAGGGAACATGAGTTCGATCCCTTGTTGGGGAAGATTCCACATGCCTTGCAGCAAGCAAGCCCGTGTGCGACAACTACTGAAACCCATGTGCCCTAGAGCCCATGCTTCACAACAAGAGAAGCCAGCCATCACCATGAGATGCCCGCACACCGCAATGAAGTGTAGCCCTTGCTCACCGCAACTAGAGAAAGCCTGCACACAGCAGTGAAGACCCAGTACAGCCGAAAATATATAGATGAGTTAATAAATAAATAAATACAGTAAAACACTGCATAGGTGAAGAAGGGACAACTTTAAATGATGGCACTGAGACCAGTGGATAGAGCAATCAGGACAATTTTGCTTTGGTATGAGAGAGTTTTCTAATTGTCCTGTGTACCTAAGAATGGAAAGATTTCCTATTGCTGGCAGCCAGTATGCTTATCTTGAGAAGATTTAAGCCTGCTTGGCTGGCTGGACAGTTGAGACTATAGAGAATCCTTGAGCTTGAGGGCAGACCTTTCGTCTTAGCAGATTTTACTTCTCTGCCTTAATGAAACTTGAACAGTAATTCTCTTATTCTTTCATCTCTTTCTGTGAAAGAAAAGATCAGTAAAAGTGAAACCAATATATGAGTTGTATTCCTTAATGCACAATTAATGCATGCTGATTCTCAAAAAATCCTAAGGGAGAGTTTAATTATATTTAATCTTGTTCTGATTGTTTTGATGCATTGTGAGTTCCTTTCTAACAGCCCCTCATATTTACAAAACCAAGAAACTGGCCACTTTAGGTAGTGAGACTGAATCTTGTTTTCTTTAGCAATAAGATTTCTCAACTAGTCTTAAAATACGAAGTGAAAAGTGTTATGAAATTTCTTGGGTGTGTCATTGGCTCTCAAGAACAAATAAGTCCTCTCAGTACACAAAGCACTAAGGTGAAACCTTACAGGAAGAAAACATTAGCCTTTCAGCTTCTGTAGAGCTACATTTTCATTGGCTGCTCCTCTGAGTCCTCCGGTCAGGGATTTTTGCCTATCTACACATGAACTATCTAGTACCTCCAGCAGTCTTTCTGCTGCTTAAAAAAGCTTGTGGCCAGACTGTGGTGGGAAGATTAAAATGTTGCTTACAACAGAGCTGTGTTCAATGCTGAAACCAAGGGATCACAGGTCCCTACAACCTTAAATGGCATCCTAATATCAACAATAGGCAAATATGGAGTGCTAAGGATGGGGCAATCAGGAATATTTAAGGCTCCCATTAAAAAAAAAAAAAGGTTGCCTGTGGTTCAGTCTATTCAGCCTCATATATGGGTCCTCAGGCGTATTTTGGAGGCGCACATGCGGGTCCTCCATTGTACTATGACGTTGAAAGGTGATGGCCCTGGATTCAGATGGCCTGGATTCAAATCCCATGTTTGCCTCTATCTAGGCAAGGCACTCAGTGTTTTTGAGGCTCAGTTTCTTCTGGAAAATAGTAATAATAAGAGTACTTTAAACAGTTGTTATGAGGGTGAAATAAGGTACTGCATGTCAAGTGCTTAGTGTTTGGTCATATCATACAGTCAACATCATTAAAAGCCTTCCAAGATTCCTTCCTAGCAGGAAACAGGTAGAATCTTAATGTGAACTGGAGGAGTCAGCTGTGTTTGGATAGTCAAACTGGTTTGATGGTTTGGGGAGGGAGAGACACTGGAAGGGACGAAAGGAGGAAACTGGCTGGGCTAAGGCAGGGTGCAGGACCCTGCTGGCCGGTGCTCCCCTTTACTCCAACTTTCATTGCTTTCCTCTTCACCCCTGGTCCCTCTCCCCACTCAGTTGGATTGATTTCTTGTTTCTTCATATGTGAAAGCTCAGGGGTTTGCTGTAAACTTCAGAAAGGTAATGCAGAGAAGGGTGACTTACTCCCCTTCTCCTGAGTGCTACTGAATGAAACTTTGGAAGACTGGAGGGTTTTTCTACATTGGGATCTTAACTCACTGTAGAAAAGTAGTGGAGGATCAATCATATAGGGAAATTTTTGGTGTGTGTGTATTAAACGGGTAGTGGTGTGGACAGTCGCAATGGAGAATGGAAATTGCAAGCTCTGTGTGCAGCAATTTGACTGCCATTCCACCTTGCTTTGGGGTGGAGGTCCAGAACCTTTTGAACTGCTAGTGATCAAATTCATTATATTTGCATTCATTATTATCCTGACTCTTCTGTGATCCTTGAACTGTAAACGCATGGAGAGCTCTTGAATGCAATTTCTAGTTAAAGTAGCTTTCTAAAAGGGACTTTGTTCTGTCGGTTTCTAGCTTACTCAAGTTGCTGACCCTTTCTTTACTCATCTGTTTTTATTTTGCTTTCAAAAGAAAGGTAACACCCATCAGGGCTGAAGTTGTTGAGTTGCCCAAGGCATTTCATGTCTGGTCCCACAGGTTAAAATTCAACTTGAAATCAGTCTACCCATTAAGGCAGTTGCCCTGTCTGGGTGGCATCCACCTGGGAGAAGGAAGGAAGGCCCTTTTTTTTCTTCCAAAAGTCCAGTGTGGGATAGTTTGACCCCTACCTGTCTGACTTGCTAACGCTTTTTCCCTCTCAGGGTAAAAACTGAAACATGCGGGGTGTTGGTTGTCATGTGCCAAGCAGAGGTGTATATCACATGAAGCTGCAAAGCCACTATCATGCTTTCCAGCCACTGTACTTCCTTTCCTTTTCCTTATCCCTGAAAGGAACTATTTTTAGTTCCAGATGCTGGAACTACTGTAAACCAAAACCTTCAAGTCACCTCCTTTGGAATGCAGACGAGTCAACACCAGAATGATTATTCAACTGGAAAAACTTTTAAAACAATCTTTAATGAGTACACATTTCCAAAAGCAGTCATCCCTTAATATGGAGAATACATAACAAAAATAAAAGGTCTATAATATAATAAAAATGTTCCTAGAATACAGAAAATGTATGAAGAGTGAGGAAGTTTAGTCTGACTTTTTTAATGTAGAAGAATAGTTTGGAACAGTTAAAAAAAACTATAGTTCACATAACACACCTATTTCTGTTTCGAACTCTTTTTCACCTTAAGGACACTGAGGGAATCAGCTGTGTTAGGATGGGCACATTGGTTTGATGGCTTGGGAATGGATGTTGGGAGGGCTGAAAGGAGGGAACCGGCTTCTCTGGTCAGATTCTGGGGCTCAGAGCCTTGTGGGTGAGGCTGAGGGTCATGCCCAGCAATACACTGTGATGCCAAAACCACCAGGGATGCTCTGGAATATCTGGCTTCCTGGATGCCTTTTGTGAAGTACCCAGGAAGAACATTTTTAGTAGCTTATAAAAGCAGAATCCTTTTTACTGTAGGTAAGCTTTTTTTTTTAAAGCTTGAGTTGGTTGCCATGTTAAATCACAGGGGATCTTCCTGACCCAGGGACTGAACCCACGTCTGTTATGTCTCCTGCACTGCAGGAGAATTCTTTATCCATTGAGCCACCTGGGAAGCCCCTTGTTTAACCTAAGCCACTGATTCAATACATAAAGCATGTAAATAAGCAAACAAAGCTGTAGTATATTAAGTGAAAAAGGAAGGATACACAATTAAATATATAGTATAGGTAGAACTATATTCAAAACGTTTTATAGAAAAATATTCTGGATTGTGCGTGATGTTTTAATATATTGTAATCATTTTGTATAATGTCATATAGAATATATGATAGTGAAAGTAAAAAGTAAAAGAAATGGCCTGTGTGAGGCAGGCAGAAAATTGTCAAATCCGAAGACTTTTGGTTATTTCGGCTTGTGGAAAGGTCATACATAAGGCTCCTCTCAGCTCCATATATGAGCCAGGAAGACTAATCCTGCTGAAGGTCATCTTGGAAATGGCATCATTATCACTGAAAAATCCTGCCTTCCAGCTAGGACTTGAGAAAGAACCAAGTCTCCTATTACAAACTGCTGCTCATACCTCTCCCATCTAAGACTTCAAAATCTCTCTCATCTGTGTATTGGTCCAACTTACACTTTCATTATTCGTTTAATTTCACTGCTTAAATTTATAACAAACTATGATAAGTTATAGAAGCTACTTTTTTATACTAGCAATTCATTTCATAGATGATTAANGTACTGCATGTCAAGTGCTTAGTGTTTGGTCATATCATACAGTCAACATCATTAAAAGCCTTCCAAGATTCCTTCCTAGCAGGAAACAGGTAGAATCTTAATGTGAACTGGAGGAGTCAGCTGTGTTTGGATAGTCAAACTGGTTTGATGGTTTGGGGAGGGAGAGACACTGGAAGGGACGAAAGGAGGAAACTGGCTGGGCTAAGGCAGGGTGCAGGACCCTGCTGGCCGGTGCTCCCCTTTACTCCAACTTTCATTGCTTTCCTCTTCACCCCTGGTCCCTCTCCCCACTCAGTTGGATTGATTTCTTGTTTCTTCATATGTGAAAGCTCAGGGGTTTGCTGTAAACTTCAGAAAGGTAATGCAGAGAAGGGTGACTTACTCCCCTTCTCCTGAGTGCTACTGAATGAAACTTTGGAAGACTGGAGGGTTTTTCTACATTGGGATCTTAACTCACTGTAGAAAAGTAGTGGAGGATCAATCATACAGGGAAATTTTTGGTGTGTGTGTATTAAACGGGTAGTGGTGTGGACAGTCGCAATGGAGAATGGAAATTGCAAGCTCTGTGTGCAGCAATTTGACTGCCATTCCACCTTGCTTTGGGGTGGAGGTCCAGAACCTTTTGAACTGCTAGTGATCAAATTCATTATATTTGCATTCATTATTATCCTGACTCTTCTGTGATCCTTGAACTGTAAACGCATGGAGAGCTCTTGAATGCAATTTCTAGTTAAAGTAGCTTTCTAAAAGGGACTTTGTTCTGTCGGTTTCTAGCTTACTCAAGTTGCTGACCCTTTCTTTACTCATCTGTTTTTATTTTGCTTTCAAAAGAAAGGTAACACCCATCAGGGCTGAAGTTGTTGAGTTGCCCAAGGCATTTCATGTCTGGTCCCACAGGTTAAAATTCAACTTGAAATCAGTCTACCCATTAAGGCAGTTGCCCTGTCTGGGTGGCATCCACCTGGGAGAAGGAAGGAAGGCCCTTTTTTTTCTTCCAAAAGTCCAGTGTGGGATAGTTTGACCCCTACCTGTCTGACTTGCTAATGCTTTTTCCCTCTCAGGGTAAAAACTGAAACATGCGGGGTGTTGGTTGTCATGTGCCAAGCGGAGGTGTATATCACATGAAGCTGCAAAGCCACTATCATGCTTTCCAGCCACTGTACTTCCTTTCCTTTTCCTTATCCCTGAAAGGAACTATTTTTAGTTCCAGATGCTGGAACTACTGTAAACCAAAACCTTCAAGTCACCTCCTTTGGAATGCAGACGAGTCAACACCAGAATGATTATTCAACTGGAAAAACTTTTAAAACAATCTTTAATGAGTACACATTTCCAAAAGCAGTCATCCCTTAATATGGAGAATACATAACAAAAATAAAAGGTCTATAATATAATAAAAATGTTCCTAGAATACAGAAAATGTATGAAGAGTGAGGAAGTTTAGTCTGACTTTTTTAATGTAGAAGAATAGTTTGGAACAGTTAAAAAAAACTATAGTTCACATAACACACCTATTTCTGTTTCGAACTCTTTTTCACCTTAAGGACACTGGGGGAATCAGCTGTGTTAGGATGGGCACATTGGTTTGATGGCTTGGGAATGGATGTTGGGAGGGCTGAAAGGAGGGAACCGGCTTCTCTGGTCAGATTCTGGGGCTCAGAGCCTTGTGGGTGAGGCTGAGGGTCATGCCCAGCAATACACTGTGATGCCAAAACCACCAGGGATGCTCTGGAATATCTGGCTTCCTGGATGCCTTTTGTGAAGTACCCAGGAAGAACATTTTTAGTAGCTTATAAAAGCAGAATCCTTTTTACTGTAGGTAAGCTTTTTTTTTTAAAGCTTGAGTTGGTTGCCATGTTAAATCACAGGGGATCTTCCTGACCCAGGGACTGAACCCACGTCTGTTATGTCTCCTGCACTGCAGGAGAATTCTTTATCCATTGAGCCACCTGGGAAGCCCCTTGTTTAACCTAAGCCACTGATTCAATACATAAAGCATGTAAATAAGCAAACAAAGCTGTAGTATATTAAGTGAAAAAGGAAGGATACACAATTAAATATATAGTATAGGTAGAACTATATTCAAAACGTTTTATAGAAAAATATTCTGGATTGTGCGTGATGTTTTAATATATTGTAATCATTTTGTATAATGTCATATAGAATATATGATAGTGAAAGTAAAAAGTAAAAGAAATGGCCTGTGTGAGGCAGGCAGAAAATTGTCAAATCCGAAGACTTTTGGTTATTTCGGCTTGTGGAAAGGTCATACATAAGGCTCCTCTCAGCTCCATATATGAGCCAGGAAGACTAATCCTGCTGAAGGTCATCTTGGAAATGGCATCATTATCACTGAAAAATCCTGCCTTCCAGCTAGGACTTGAGAAAGAACCAAGTCTCCTATTACAAACTGCTGCTCATACCTCTCCCATCTAAGACTTCAAAATCTCTCTCATCTGTGTATTGGTCCAACTTACACTTTCATTATTCGTTTAATTTCACTGCTTAAATTTATAACAAACTATGATAAGTTATAGAAGCTACTTTTTTATACTAGCAATTCATTTCATAGATGATTAATATTGAACAAATTTGGAATATGTTATTTACAAAGCATAGCACATAACCTAAATAATAGTAAACCTGATATAGTATAAACTTTATAAAATTTATTTAATTTTTAAAAACTTTTTGTACAAGGGGTTTTATCAACTCTTCTTCATTTATGGTACATTGAGAAAATCCAAGTGGATATCCCTCATTTTTTACTCAATCTTTTTTATACTTATTCCTTTGTGGAGGAACGATCTTATGACAACTGTATAAGTTTGCATATATCCAGTCCATGATTATTTCTAATCTATTGTGAAACTTTTACTGTTTTATAAAATAATTCCCCACACTACATATCCAGGTTGGTAAAAAAATATCAAAAAGCACACATAACTATAGAATTTACCATGGCAATATTTATAATCACCTGCACTTCCAAAAACCAGAATAAAAATCTCATTCTTTTTGCTTCCTTGGCCTCTTTTTCAGACAGATCTAATAAAGCCCTTATCAGCAGCCACCATCTTAGTATTTTTCTCTTTCACTCTACTTAGCCCTTGAACCAGAGAAGGAAATTGCGTGTACTTCCCCTGGATTTTGCAAGACATTAGGTCATGCATATTGCCCACAGCAAAGAAGCTTCTTATTGTGAAACCACAAAGCTAATGGCGATTCAGCCCCCCACCTCCAGAAAAAGGAGAGGCAGAGACCAGCAGTGATTCCACATGGACCTGAGATTAAATGGTGTCCCATTTCTCAAAGTTAGGCATCATTTCTTTCTCTGTTCACAAACTTCAGCCCATGGTGGGAGAAAAACACCTTCTTCACTGCACTAATTATTCTTCTCTAAACATGCAACACCATGGTTAAGAAGTCCAGGTGAATTGAACTTTGCTTTAAATATCTGTTTTTCCATTCAATGCCGATTCTGAGTATTTCGGGTTCCTTTCCCAACCCTGGCGGATCCGCATAAGGGTCTTGTCTATACATGGCAGGATGAGGATGAACTTGATCACCAGCACTGTGCAAGGGATGATCAGCGCAATCACGTAGGCTGAAGGGAGATACCACACAAGGTTTGAAGGGTTGAGGAATCTCTTCCCACCGTACACCAAGGTGTGGGCTGTGCACAAGATCAGGGTCAAATAACCCAGTTTGGACTATAAACAAGAAACAAAAACATGTCCATTAACACTGTTTACATTTTCACATGAAATACTGTGAGTCAGTGAAGGGTATTCGTCAAAGCCACAAGCCTTTGAAACCTGTAGTATTTAGAACACTGCCAAGAATTGAAAAAACATTAACTCTCCTTCAGGATGATTCCTGTATCATTTAAAAAAAAGAAAAGACTCCTTACAAATGACCTGGTGGTTTCATCTTAACCTAACTGGATGAGAAAGGTTCCCAGGAATAGATTCTTTTGCATTTGAATAAGCAGTGTACCTTCTTTTTCAAGGGTAACACTCTTTCCTGGATCATCTTTTCTGGAGGCCAGAGATGAACAAAACACAGTATGTCCTCAAGAAATGCCACATTAGTGTCTGTTGCTGACTAAAAGCAGGTACTGGCTGAATGGTATCGCAGTAAACAGCAGTTAGCAAACTTTACTTTTGGTTGTTTAGGCCTACATACAAAGCCCCATGTTTATTTCTGTCTTAATGTCTGAATAAAGGTATACACATGAGAAAATGTTGACTGCATTTGGTCTCTGGGAGAAACTGTAAGACTCTTGAATTCAAACAGTTCTATAAAGTGCAATTCTGACTTCCGTTACTAATGGTCTATTCTGTTACACTACTTCTCAAGGAATATGCCTCAGAATCATCCAGGGGTCTTGTGAAAACAAACCAACCACTGGGCCTTACTGATCTTGGATGATCTTGGATGACCTTGGCCTGCAGCGACTTGAAGCTGGGCTTCAGTTCCCAGCCAGAGACTGAGGACAGGTCGAGGTGGTTGAGAACACAAAATCCTAGCCACTAGACCAGTGATCAGTGACAAGACCCTGACTCTTTGGTTTTGCCGAAAAGAATTCCCACAAAGACAAAAAGTACTGAAGCAAACAAAGTGTTTATTAGGAGGAAAAGAGTATAGTATGTGTGGGTAGACACATGGGCAGGCTCAGAGAGAGAGAGTTGCTTAGTCACCCTTTCATGGCAGGGTCATTTCTTTTATGGGTCATTTCTTCTGGGTTTCCTTTGGCTAATCATTTTGATTTGTTTGGTTGTGAGGCCATATTTGGTATATCTCAGGATCCTTTCATGTGTGGAAGCTCATCTCTTTGCCAAGATGGAGTCTAGTGAATAGTGAAGAGGCTCATGGGTAGTTGACATCGCTTACTACGAGGTGTCACCCCCTCCCTTTTTTACCTCCAAGAAGCCTTTCTGTGCATCGGGGAGGTCTCCTTAACTTTAAGAATGAGGAATGTGTGTTTTTTTTGTTTGTTTTTTTAATTTGGTATCTGTGCAGGGCACAGCCTCCCCCATCATCTTGCTTTTATGGAGTTTCTCCTATTATGGGGTTTTCATCCACAGGGGAGAAAGTGTTCAACCTGGGGCGCATCTAACTCCTGCCTCAATACCTCCAGAGTTTCTGATTCAGTTTGGTAGGGGTGGGGCATGAGGATTTGTATCTAACATGATCCCAGGTGATGCTGCTGCTGCTGGTGGTCCAGGTGCCACACTTTGAAGACCCCTGGTCTACAAGATTAGTTACTAACTGCCTTTACTGACGTATTTGGGGGTTGATGTGTGGAATCACTGATTTTCCATCTTACAGACCAGCACTGAATCTGGTACGATGACAGGCTAGCATAGAAAGTTTTATACACATAAGTCCATATTCTAAAGTTGATTTTCAGAAGTAGAAATTTTGTGTTTGGGTTTCTTTCCACCCTGAGCCTAGTATATCTCCATACACAGGGTTCAGTAGTAGTTGATGCTTTTCAGTCTGTACTCTTAGCTGTGTCTCTGGGTGTGGTCAGGAATCTTGTCCTGCTAGGAAATCAAACCATTATGGAATCTGCCTTTGGGTTCCAGAGTTTAACTTTTCTAATCTGAACTTGTTTCAGTTGCTATTTTTATGTGATTGCTAGGGGACTGATGGAGCAAAATGAAAATTTATGCAGGTATGAGAGAAAAATCAGAATATTTGTAAACTCAGAATCATTTTGCATTAAAAAGTAGATTAAATCATGAAGTTCTTTTACCTGGACAAATCGGAACTCTCTCCAGTTGACCATGTTGCTAACTGATGGCAAGGAAGTGATTCCCAAGAGTACAAACAGGAAAAATCCGAGCATTCCCAAAGCAATATATGAATCATTGAGCCAGGAGGTAGTGGTACTAAATGGATTTTCTTTCTTGGTTATTGCCTAAAATAGTTAGAAGCAATTTTTTAAAATTTCATTTTTTACAAATTGCCCAAACTTTTAAGGTGATGAAAAAATACCTCTACATCATTTCTTTGCTCAACGCAAGTTGTATAACATTTCTGAAGAGTCACTGAAAATAATTACACTTAGATATTATGTTTTTTGACAGAAAAAGTAATGGTTCTATTAGGACTTTACTATGATAGTTAACTCCAGAAATTGTATAGAGAATTTTAATTGACCCTGTAAATCCTAAAACAAATGTTTACTTAAAACTTCTTTACCATATGGCTTCTTGTTCCCCAAGCAAAAATTGATGTTCTCAAACGATTACATCAGGGTTCTGGTTTCCTGCATTATATGCTGATTATTCACACACATGAAGTTTGAGTTCTTTTCTTTTTTTTGTAATGTAGCTTCAGGTCTGTTGTAACACATCTTGAGAGAAATCTGGCCCCTGTAACATGACTATTACCCAAGGACATGCTATATATTTCTTATGGAAATAATGTATAGAAATCCCACAGACACACCATCAATGAGTTATTGACTAATAAACTTTGACACTGCAGTAGGATTGATCAAAACCAGTTATTTCCAAACCAGAACTGATGTACAGAACTTTCTCTGGAACTGCTTTAAGACTCCCCATGCTGATTCTCTCTGAATATTTTGACTGTGCAGAATATAGTTTTTGACATTTGCTCAGAATTGTTTGAGGATGGCATCCCACAAGACAAACATTAATGGAGTTATAAACACCATTTTGTAAATTTATTTACATTCCTCTGCCTCATGTTTGGACATGAAGCCCCTTCACTTATAAGATGGTTGGTTTTGACTTCCAAAAGAAAGTAGCATGCATAAAAATAGAAACTTTAAATTTTGGCTTCTATTTATTGAAGTAACTCAAGTAGGTTCATTAGGTTTTCCTGAGTCCTCACATCTGTATACCGGTGAATCCTGAGAATACAGATGTGGATCCAGCTGAACCTGGGAATCTAACTTTGACTCTTCAATAGTTATATGAGATTTCAACAGGTTTTTTTGTTAAAAAACCAAAGTAAAACAATAAACTCCCCAAGACAAACATGAACTGTCTAATTGTAGCTGCTTTAAAAAATAAAGATGTTTAGAAGAGTGATTTTCTATAATTATGAAATGGAATATGATGTAGCAAAATTGCTCTTCAATTTTAAAATAGGAGAAATACAAATGAGTAGAGATTTACCTGGGTAGCGGTTCTGTTGTTCAATGTCCATCGTACATAATAACGAATAGGGATCACAAGTGTGTAGAGGACATGAAGGAAGGCAAATCCCAGTGCTATCAAGCCAAGCTGTTTTCTGCAAAGCATCCAGTGGTCAAGCCAGTCTGGGAATCGGCGGTATTTTGTACCTCGGTACAGCTGCAGAATGGCAGCAATAACACCAGGGAGGTAAACCAAGGCGAGCAGTGTGAGTGCTGCTATTGGAAAGACACGATTTGGAATAGAAATAGGCAGACGGAATGTCCTGTCTCTTTTTTCATAAACATAAGGGTAGATTACTTCTCTTATTACACAGTATAAAAAGAAGAAGACACACAGAACAACGGACAAATAGAAGGGGAACTTCCACATTGGAAATAGTTGTAGCGGATAGTTTTCAATTTCATTGGCTGCCATGAGAGATCCTTTATCCAATGGAGTAAGTCCGAGACTACGAACGACATCCATCACTCTTTGCTTGGCTTTGCTGTCATTTCCACAGATAAACACCTGGGTTAAAATAATTAATTTTGTATTTATTCTTTCTTTAGTAATGGAGGATGGTGTTATATAGTAGTTACTGCTTCTGAAATAAGGCTGTAGAGTGAACATATCTAATGAGATAATGGTTTAGACTTGCACATGTATGTTGGATAGTTAAGTAACAGGCTTTTAAGTTGCCAGGCTTAGGCATATGGCATGGATATGATTAGACTTGGTTTTCTGCAGTACAGACAACTTGAGTTCTCTTCTGTATTTGTGGGTGCCATATCATTTATGGATTGCTTTTAATCTTGATGAATAAATGGAACCCATTTCATACAAAGGAATGGGAGTGGAAAGGATATCCATCAACAATTTAGCAGTGTTATTTCCTAGTACTGACAGCAGGCCTCTAGAGGTTGATACCGTTGGGTTCTATCAAGCTGAAAGCTCAGGGTATAGATAATGGGAAATAAATCACTACAATTTGTTAGCCCACTTTGTCAAAACCCAAAAAGCTATTCATGGCACGTATTAGCAAAATAAAATATNGGAGGCCTCTAGAGGTTGATACCATTGGGTTCTATCAAGCTGAAAGCTCAGGGTATAGATAATGGGAAATAAATCACTACAATTGGTTAGCCCACTTTGTCAAAACCCAAAAAGCTATTCATGGCACGTATTAGCAAAATAAAATATTTTCTTTTGAAATTGTGTTTTAGAATCTTTGAGGTAAGTGTATATTAAGACATTTACTTTTTAAAGATGGAGTGTAAATCTGTCTTGTAATCTTACCTGCCGACTTGCATCCAGTGCCCCTGACTGGAGAGCCCAGGCTGAGATGGTGTTAAATGCTTTTACCACGTGGGTTCCCGGCACCAGCTGAGCAAGGTACTCTGCATTTGACTCTGGATACTGATTGATTTTGAGGTTGTTGCTGACATCGACCAATATTTTCCCATTGAGAACCTCGGTTAATTCTGTGAGAAAATCATAATGTTCCCTGTGTATTGCTATGATTATAATGTCAGATTTGCGGGCTGCATCAGAGTAGCTCATGACCTCTGCACCATTGGGCAGCAGGCTGGACATCTGGGGGGTTCGACTTCCAAAAACAATAGAATAACCACACTGGAGCATTTTAAGTCCCAGTGATCTTCCAAAATCTCCAGTTCCAAAAATGCATACAGTTTCTTGCTTTTCTGAAGAATGCATAGTGAGAGGAAATGCATCTGTAGAAATTTTCTCCATAACTGAAAGATAATCAAATACCCAAACAAAATATGAATGTTATGGTAAAAAGGGAATGAAAATTATATCAAGGAAACAGTGATTGAGTGATGTTTGAATCTTCTGATGAATTATCTCAAGCACATTCCTTACAAAGTTTGGAAGGAGTCAAAACTGTCTCATATATTCTCATATGTCTTATTTAACAAAATCTTGTATTGGATAAAGAAATGCAGTGAAAACCCAAGACATTTGCCAGTTGTGGTCTTAAACTGTGGATGTGTATCACAATGATACTGCATTATTGAGTACTTACATTATTACATTATTACTTATATTATTGAGTTCTCAAAGTCCTCAAGAGCAAAATCTGACAAAGAATGCACTAATATGGAAATTATAGACCAACTCATTCATGTTTAGTAATGCAAAATCCCAAATTAACCAACAGTATCTGGTAGCCTTTTAAGAGACAGTGCACTTAGATCAGATAGGATTATTCTAAAAATGTAAAGATTAGTTCTATAAGTTCAATATTAGAAAATCTATTAATAGAATATACTATATTAGAAGGTTAAAAAAAATGACCATATTTATGTATGCTAAGTGGACCTATGTTAAAATTTGACAGTTTTTCTTTATTTTATTTAAAAAGGAACGAATAGATATTTCCTTAACATACAAAGTATCTTTCTCAACCTAAAATACAGTTTCATACTTTAAAAAGAATTACTAGAAATATTCATAATAAAGTCATAAACCAGATAAATATATATATCCTATATTATTGTTTGGATTCTAGCTAACACAGTTCTACTAGAGAAAGAAATTAGAGGTATAGAAATTCAAAAGGGGTTGTAGAAAATCAAACTGTAATCGTGGAAAACGCAAAAGTCAATTGAAAAAGTGCTGTACACATAAAACCAATTCAATACCTTGTCTGGGCACTCAATTAATATCAGTGCTCTTCTCATATGAGAAAAATAAACTGATTTGAAGATTTAATAGAAGAAAAGGCCCTGTTTACGGCTGCAACAAAATAGAGATAGTATTTAAGAATGAACTTAAGATACAGGATATATATCAGGAAGATCCCCTGGAGAAGGAAATGGCAACCCACTCCAGTGTTCTTGCCTGGGAAATCCCATGGACAGAAGAGCCTGGTGGGCTAGAGTCCGTGGGGTCATAGAGAGTCAGACATGACTTGGCGACTGAGCATGCACACGCATGAAATATGTACAAGATCCAAATGAAGAAAAAATTAAAATTCCCCTAAGACTCAGAAGATTCGTGTAAATAGAAATGTACAGCATGTCTCTGGGTGGGGAGCCTCAGCTTCACAGAAATGTCAGTTGTCTCTGGTTTAATCTATACATTCTGAAAAGTGGGCTAGTTCTATTCTAATAAATAGAGGACCAGTTCTATTAAATATTTTAAATCTAAAATATCATGCTGCTGTCACAGGAATAACAAATGCTCAGTGGACTAGAGTGAAAAAAAATTCAGAAACGAACCTAAATTTATATGATAAAGATTAGCATCTCAAGTCAATGTAGAAAAGATGACTTATTCAGTAGCTAATATTATGACAACTAAATAACCAATTGGAAGAAAAAGCTTAATCTATACTCACACTATTCCCCAAGGTAAATTTAAAATATATTAAGACTTGAAATGTATTTTTTTTTTAAAGAAATGAACCTATAATAGAACTGTAAGAGACCATGGAGAATTATTTTATAATCTTAGAGGGGAAAGGTTATAAACTTTATGACTTCAATATAGTAAAAAATTTCTTAATCTTACCCAATGTAAAAGAAATGCAGGGCAAAAATAAACTGATATAAATTTATAAACCATATGACTGTTGCTTTTTAAGATTTTGAAATTTAAATTAATAATAAATCAAATAAAAGTTCTTGAAGTTTTTATGATCTAATAAAGTCATCTAGGATACTCTCCATTTTCAAAGAATATTATTTCTTATTTTGATATTGAATTTTCTCAAAAGAATTCTCCTCCCGCTATTTAGTGTATAGCGTAAGCTTTTAGTTAATCTTTTTTGGGGGGGCAGTGGGTGGTAGTCTCTTGTGTTCAGTGATGCATCCTCAGTGCTAAAAGGAGCAGTGACTGTGATGGACCAGGCACTTGTTGATAAATATTTATGGGATGGTATTGGAGGGGTGGATCATTTGAGTTGTAAGCTACAGTTTGCTCTGTGTGTCAGGCACAGTGAGAGGTGCATGATGAAGAGGAAGCTGAATGAGAATAGAGTGAACAATGGGAGGAAGCTCATCCTCTGTCATCCCCTTCTCCTTCTGCCCCCAATCCCTCGCAGCATCAGAGTCTTTTCCAATGAGTCAACTCTTCGCATGAGATGGCCACAGTACTGGAGTTTCAGCTTTAGTATCATTCCCTCTAAAGAAATCCAAGAGTTGATCTCCTTCAGAATGGACTTGTTGAATCTCCTTGCAGTCCAAGGGACCCTCAAGAGTCTTCTCCAACACCACAGTTCAAAAGCATCAATTCTTCGGTGCTCAGCCTTCTTCACAGTCCAACTATTAT
>SJYV01020496.1:88588-114166 GCA_006410875.1 Neotragus pygmaeus | reverse complement strand
TGTATGGATGTGAGAATTAGACTGTGAAGAAAGCTGAGTGCCGACGAATTGATGCTTTTGAACTGTGGTGTTGGAGAAGACTCTTGAGAGTCCCTTGGACTGCAAGGAGATCCAATCAGTCCATCCTAAAGGACATCAGTCCTGGGTGTTCATTGGACTGATGCTAAAGCTGAAACTCCAATACTTTGGCCACCTCATGTGAAGAGTTGACTCATTGGAAAAGACCCTAATGCTGGGGGGTATTGGAGGCAGGAGGAGAAGGGGATGACAGAGGATGAGATGGCTGGATGGCATCACTGACTCGATGGATGTGAGTCTGAGTGAATTCTGGGAGTTGGTGATGGACAGGGAGGCCTGGCGTGCTGTGATTCATGGTGTTGCAAAGAGTTGGACACAACTGAGTGACTGAACTGAACTGAATCATTGCAGAGAGAGAGTCCAGACTTTAGTTTGATCAAGTAGCCCCCATATGAATCTATTCTAAACTTTCCTAAACTTAAAAAAACACTGAAGATATTAATTACACTACACTAGTATTTTGTTCTCTACTTACTAGTGTGTGACGTTGGGCAAATTACTCAAGCTCTTTGTGTTTCAGTTACGTTATCTTTGAAATGAGAGCTCCATAATACCTACTTTAGAGACATTGTAAGGGCCAGATGAATTGATGTATCCTAGAACAATTCTTGAGACATAAGTACTCAATAAGCTGGCCATTCTTAAAATAATATTTAATATGCTGTAATTTAATCTAATTCAGTTTAGTTCAGTCACTCAGTTGTGTCTGACTCTTTGTGACCCCATGAACCACAGCATGCCAGGCCTCCCTGTCCATCACCATGGACTCCTTAAGTCCATCCAAACCCATGTCCATTGTGTTGGTGATGCCATCCAACCATCTCATCCTCCTTCGTCCCCTTCTCTTCCTCCCCTCAATCTTTCCTAGCATCAGGGTCTTTTCAAATGAGTCAGCTTTTTGCATCAGGTGGCCAAAGTATTGGAGTTTCAGCTTCAACATCAGTCCTTCCAATGAACACCCATGAATGATCTCCTTTAGGATGGACTGGTTGGAATCTAATTAGTCAATCTATTAAATATATAATTAATTTAGTATTTATGTAAATTCTATAAATTAAGGGTTCATTATACTTCTATAAGTGTGATTATTGGAAATATGAAATAACATTCAGTAATTTTTAAGAAACTTCTTTCCCTACTTGTTATTTAGTCTGGAAGTTGTGTCTAACTCTTTTATGACCCCATGGACTATAGCCCACCAGGCTCCTTTGTCCATAGGATTTCCCAAGTATGAATACTGGAGTGGGTTGCTATTTCCTTCTCCAGGATATCTTCCTGACCCAGGGATTGAAACTGCATCTCCTACATTGCAGGTGGATTCTTTACCATTGAGCCACCTGGGAAGCCATTTCTCCACTTATTTCTTATAAGTAAAACCATGTATGAAATGGCTTTAGCACATAAGAATTTATCAGAACATAGATGTAAAAACAGCTCGTGTGAATTTCCCTCATTTGTAATTCTTTCACATTTTAATATTTTCCTTTTAAAATGCAGCTGGAAATCCAATATAACACACGGGCTGTTACTGCAATCATTAAAATTTATTTTCACTCTTAAATCTTCAAAGACATCCCTGGAAAGATTAAAGATACAGAGACAATAAGGAGATAATAAAATATCACTGATGGAGTTAATAGAAATAAATATAGTTATTCCATTGGAAAGTTAGTCACTCTGTATTAAGTTATAGAAGTTTTAATGTTGATAATTGTGTTGCATACATCTTAAGTTGCACTTCAAATCCTTCTGGTTCTATTTCTAGTCACTGGGCAATAACTGAGCTCTGCTCTGTTTCCACTGCCTAACAGAAGCTCACTTTGGGGCTTTAAATCTTTTATCTGTTGATCTTTGTTCTGGGCACTCAGACATGTACAACCCATGTCCCCATCAGAGGCCAGTGGGGGACAGGACTCTGTGGATAAGGGCTTCCCTTCTCATTGTCTGGAACACAGTTCTGACACATTTCATAAGACTTCTTTGGAAGTGCCAGAACAATTCTGGAAGTCCCAGAGCAATAGAGCACCACTCATCTGTGTGTGCACCAGGTCGCCTGAGTCGTGTCTGACTCTTTGCAACTGCATGGGCTATAGCCTGCCTGGCTCCTCTGTCCACAGGAATTCTCCAGGCAAGTGTACTGCATAGAGTGGGTTGCCAATTCCTCCTCCAGGGAATCTTCCTGACCCAGGGATCAAATCCGCATCTCTTATGTCTCCTGCGTTGGCATGTGGTTTCTTACCTCTAGCACCACCTGGGAAGCCCTCACTCATCTGTAACAGTGGCCAACTTAATGGGCTCTTGTCCTGTCTTTCCCTTGTTCCCTGTTTTAAGCCCCTTGCACCTCATTCCTTCTCTGTGCAATCACTTCTGTAATAAACTACTGCAGTGGCACCCCACTCCAGTACTCTTGCCTGGGGAATCCCATGGACGGAGGAGCCTGGTGGGCTGCAGTCCATGGGGTCACTAAGAGTCGGACACGACTGAGCAACTTCACTTTCACTTTTCACCTTCATGCACTGGAGAAGGAAATGGCAACCCACTCCAGTGTTCTTGCCTGGAGAATCCCAGGGACGGAGGAACCTGTTGGGCTGCCGTCTATGGGGCTGCACAGAGTCGGACACGACTGAAGCGACTTAGCAGCAGCAGCAGAGTATTAAGAATTTGGAAATGTCCAAACAGGATCCAAAAATTTCATATTTTAAATGATTATATTTAACAAATCAATGATATTGGTAAAGAAACCTTTTTTATTGGGAACAATGATAGATTCACAGGAAGTTTAAAGATAGTACAAGAGGTTCTTGTGCATCCTTTTCCATTTCCTCCAACACTTATAGAGGACAGCATCAAAACTGGGAGACTGACACCAGCTCATTGGCTGTGTTGCTCTGTGCTGTTTTATCTCATGTGTAGTTTCATGTGGCCACTACTGCAAGCAAGATGTAGAGCTATTCCATTACTACCCCCTTTATAGTCATACCTGTCCCCCTCTCTGCCAACCCCCCACCTCTGAAAATCATTAATCTTTAGTCTGTAATTTTATCATTTTGAGAATTTTATGTAAGTGAAACCACACAAAAGGAAACATTTTCAAATTGGCTTTTCCCCCCCACTTAGCATAATGCCCTTAAGATCAATCCAAGTTGGTGCATGTGTAAATAGTTTGTGCAAATAGTTTGTTCTTCTTTAGTATTCAGTCTAAGGTACAGACTTCTTCATTTGCTTATTTGCTATCTGAATGTCTTGTTTGGAAATGTTGGAACAGAATTACAAAATTTGCATGTTTTAAATGCTTATACTTAAAAAAAAATCAATGCTATTAAATGCTCAGGTACCACCTCCTGAGATTCTGAATAAGTTGTTCTGAGACTGGGCCCAGGAATCGATATTTTTTTGGTGAAAAAACAAACCAAACAAATGAGTTCTCAAGAGCATCCAGAGCTGAGAACCAGTGGAGAGAGATGGGGAGGGAAAAGGCAGAGGGAGAACAGCCTGTGGGTGAACTTATAAGGGGCTNCTGGGCCCAGGAATCGATATTTTTTTGGTGAAAAAACAAACCAAACAAATGAGTTCTCAAGAGCATCCAGAGCTGAGAACCAGTGGAGAGAGATGGGGAGGGAAAAGGCAGAGGGAGAACAGCCTGTGGGTGAACTTATAAGGGGCTGCAGAAACATTTCACTTAACTTTAAAATTTCTTCCTCTAATCGGCTGGGTATAATTGATGACCTAGAATTCCTATTTTTGTGGTAACTGAAGAGTGTTCAGGCACCCCAAGGGAGAGGATCAAGGGATGCCAGGCACACTTGGTAGGCTTTGCTCTGTAACTCCCTTAAGGAAACTGTAATGAGTTTCCATGAGCCACAAGTTATAACTGGATCCAATCCAGCCATGAATCTACTACAGTTATTCCTCCATAGCACCTCTCCTTGGTGCCATACAACATCCTGGTTACATTTGGATGAAACCGGTATTAAAGATATTCTGTCCTTGTCTCTCTTTGAGAATTCAGCTTTGAATTCTGAACTGAGTTTTCACACAAGGTTTTGAATTCCTCCTACATTGTCCTCTCCAGATACCCATCTCCCCTCCCTCAGGGGCACTGTTTCCAAGTCCAGAGATCNCCGGTATTAAAGATATTCTGTCCTTGTCTCTCTTTGAGAATTCAGCTTTGAATTCTGAACTGAGTTTTCACACAAGGTTTTGAATTCCTCCTACATTGTCCTCTCCAGATACCCATCTCCCCTCCCTCAGGGGCACTGTTTCCAAGTCCAGAGATCTGGCTTGGCACCTCCCAGAGTCAGAATACAAATAACACTTTAAAACTCCATGCGCTGTGGCAGGATTTTTCATTTTAATTTGATGTCTGTAAACAGGGATTCTTCTTAGTCCTTCTTTCCGTTTTATTATTCCTTCTGAATTTCACTCTGAAAGCCCTACATGACTTGACAACATATTTGTCATGGGCTGAAGCTCATCAAACAAATATTTCCTTTCCTCACCAGGCATAGGGGCAGGAAGGAGTTCTGCAACTAGTCCAGCCTTCCTGTGATTCAGAGCATTTGTTTTAATATATCCCAGGGATAACTGGAAAGCAAAAAATAGTCAAAAAAATTTTAAGAAAAACCTTACAATAATACATGAACCCATCCTATTTATTCACGGAGCTATTTCTGTATTTAGTGAGATCAAGGCTCTTTAGGGAGAGCAAGCATGCTTACATTTCAGTACATATTCTTTTACTGACAGTTATATATTATTGTAGCAAAATCAGAAGACCTTGATTTAAAAAGACCATTGATTGTTGTTTATAAAAAAACGTAATGTGCCCATAATCAATGGAGTTTTCTAAAATTTGACAGTTCAATCTTCAGTCTATATATATTATTTGAAAATATAATAGTACATTTCTTATTTTAGCCTTGTAGATAGAAGTAGCTGTTAGTAATAGCTATAGACTAACATAAACCTGTCATCTAAAGCCTTTAGTCTAAATAAAGAAACCACTGCAGGTTGGTTGCTAAAAAACTAATTATTTCAATTATTTTGGGAGAAAATGTTACATATCTCATAGCACCCTAATTTACTGATGATTAGTTTTTATGCTGTCTAATAGAATGACACAAAAGGAAACTAATCAAGTTGTACAACTTGAAAAAGTAACAAGAACATAGCTAAATATAAAACTTTTATGTTGATGTTCTATGGGGATAAATATCCACGTGGATTGCTAGTAAGTAAAACTAGCTATGACATGCTGTATAGCTAAAATGATTCTGTCAGTAGATTTCACTACCATCCAATGAATCATCAGGAGAGCAATGTGACACAGATCTGTATTACCAATTTGAATTATACTTTAGATGAAACTCTATTTTTAATATTAGTTCTTTGATGAAATTCTGATCCAGTTAAAGATCTTTCTAATATGTGTTTTCACATTTAGATCTCAGTTGCATCTGTCAAGATAAATGAAGATTGTTTTATGATTCCCTGACTAAGAATTTTATCATGTAGGTTCATTAGCCCCTGTCTAGGCTGGTTAGTTCATTTGATTAAAGCTAGGGCTCAAGACAGAAAGGTCAGGGGTTCAGTCGTGTCTAACTTAATTTACCTTGACCTCTGTTTACATACTAAATTCTGAGCAACTTCTTATAGATCTGTCGTTCACCTCAATGCACCATCAAGAAAACAATTCTATCTCACTGACTCGGTGGCATTTGACTTGTACATACTATTAATACCTGAGCATTTGCTTATTGGTTAATTCGGTGATTGCAAAAGCCCACTTAATATTTAGTGTCAATTAGTGGATTTTGCTTTTCTAGGATTGCTGTAGTCATAAACATTTAGGAATTTATTCTATCATTTCAGAATTAACTTTGTTTAAATAAATTTTCTATAAATAGTCATTTATTCTCACCTTGAGGCCACTGGGAATTATCTAAATATTTATTACTGGCAACTTGTGGATCTGACCCTGTTTCCCTCTCTCCCTTTAACCCTGCGGATGGTGTAACTCCAATCTGCTTCAAAGCATCTCCTTACAATGTTTAGAAATCTCCTGGGGGTGCTTTATATGTCCTTATATAGTCTCCTTCATCTTCTTTTGGGTACCATTTTCTTTCAGTTTTAATTTGGCTTTGGAGGCAAGGATTTTCAATGGCCAGAGTACCTTTAATATTTGCCAAGACCCCATGAGCTCGAGCTGTATGGAAAGATCTGGCCTTGCAGCTGCTCCATTTCTTACCCCAGGAGAGAAAGTGCTCTTGAAACTCCTTCCCCCTTCTCATGTTATACTAAGATATACAAGCCTGAGAGCACTGCTGATTGATAAATATATTTTAGTGAATCAGCTCCTCCTTTTTAATTCCTAGATTTTTAATCACGGCTCTTTTTAGTGGTGTGGTGTGGCTGGAGCTGGCTTAACAGCTGAAAGTTTGAAATTAGCCCACTTTGGAGATTTCACGCCATAGAAATCAGTAAGTGCTTTTTTCCTTAGCCATTTACTGGCACACACTGGCTCTTTCTCCGTCTCTCGTCTTCTTCTCTCCAAGACTCTGCCTGGGACCATGGAAATGGGGAAAATGGTTGGACTGATAGGATGATACACTTTCTCAATCCTGACTCTGGACTTCAAGCCTTAAAACTCTTTCCTTAGGGCCTCTCCCCCTCTTCTCGGGAGGCTCAGGCTCATAGGTTCTTAATGAAAACAGAATCCATGTGGGTCCCCCTACGCCAGCAAAGGTCCCAGGCCCTTTCAACCCCACACATGAAGTTAACACANGTCTCCTACACTGCCAGGCAGATCCTTAACTGCTGAACACCAGGGAAGTCCCTAGATATTATTATTATGATGCCTATTTTATACATGGGAAAAGATCAAGTCATGAACGCAAAGTCTCACAGCCGCATAGAGGAAGACACAGGCATCCACTCCAGGTCAAGGTGGCTTCAAAGCCCAAGCTCTAATCTGTCACCAGCCTGCACCCTTTGTCTCAACAGCAGCACAAAAACTGCGTGATAACAAGAGACCTCCGTCGGTGTGGACAGCCTGACTTTATCTTCTATGCAAAAGAGACCGTCATTTCTTTCCCCACACCACAAATAGTTCTTAACCAACTTTCTCTCCCAGGAGAGTGTGTTCAATGTCCCCTCCAAAGGATATGGCTCTCAGCCTCTCATGACGACCTCATAAACTCAAGGTCGAGGGAAATAACATCTCTAAGAACATGNATTTCTTTCCCCACACCACAAATAGTTCTTAACCAACTTTCTCTCCCAGGAGAGTGTGTTCAATGTCCCCTCCAAAGGATATGGCTCTCAGCCTCTCATGACGACCTCATAAACTCAAGGTCGAGGGAAATAACATCTCTAAGAACATGTGGCTAAAAGAAGAGCAAGGCGTATTAAAGTAAGCTTGGATTTAGAAGGACTTTACCAAAAAAAAAAAATTGGAATAATTTTATCTGGACATACAAGATCTCTGAGCATTCTGAGTGGCACAAGTCTTATAAGTCTGTGATTTGTGAGTCCTGCAGGTGGGACTCTCTTATGAACAGCATCTGCTTTGAGTCATGATCCTCCAACCTCACGATTTTCTTCCAGAGAAACAGGTGAAAGGGATTGTCAAAAGTCCGGGTTTTCACCCTACTCTGTTTCCTTATTAGCCCTCGGCCTTTGGTTTATGGGTTCCCCTGGCTCAACAGTAAGGAATCCGCCTGCCATGCAGGAGATACAGAAGACAAGAGACGTCTCAATCCCTGGGTCAGGAAGATCCCTGGAAGAGGGCATGGCAACCCACTCCAGTGTTCTTGCCTGGAGAATCCCATGGACAGAGGAGCCTGGCGGGCTACAGTCCATGGGGTCGCAAAGAGTTGGACAGGATTGAAAGGACTTGGCATGCATGCACGCTTTGGTTTATAACAGGTCAGAATACGTTTTAAGTCTATGAAGAGGAGACAACAGAAAGATAGGATTGTCCTCTAGACCAAGGGTCCCCAAGCTCCAGGCCACAGACCAGTACCTCCTGTCAGATCAGTGACAGATTGTTAATAGAAATAAACTGCCCAATATATGTAATGGGCTTGAATCAGCCCCAAACCATCCCCTGCCCCCACTCGCAGTCCATGGGAAAACTGTCTTCCACAAAATCAGTCCCTGGTGCTAAAAAGGCTGCCCTAGACACATGCTGATACAATAGTCACAGACCAGATGTGGCTATTCAAACATAAATTAAAATTAAGCAAAAATTAAAAATTCAGCTTGGCAATCACACGAGCCACATTTCAAGCGCTTTCAAGAGCTTCATAGCCACCTATGGCTAAGTGATATCGCTAGGCACAGCACAGATCTGGAACACTTCCATCATCACAGGAAGTTCTGTAGACAGCTTTGACCAGCACGCCTGCACCCCACTTGCCAGCCCCCAGTCCTGCAGAGCAGCCCCCGCTCACACACACAGCAGGCTTCCTCTGTCCGAGCACCCGTCCTGCTGTTCTGCCACTAGCTGGCGCCCAGGCTCCCCTGCCTTCTTCAGCTTCTTTTCAAGAACGTCCTTGGCTCCTCCTTCATCCCATATTTTAATCTAATCAATGAGCAGATCAATGTCCTTTACCACCACCCCCCCCACCCCGATTCAGAAAGCAGAGTTCTTTATTTTAGAGAGTTAGGTGGTGTGCTACAGCCTGACTTGGGTTGGGAGTTAGGACACATGGGCGTGATTGACACATAGCGTTGTCTTCTACTGTGTATTTCTGGCTGTCTTTTTCCTTTTTCTTTTTGGCCAAACCATATGGCATGGAAGATCTTAGTTCTCAGACCAGGGATGGAACCCACTCTCCCTGCAGTGGAGGTGCACAGCCCTGACCACTGGACCACCAGGGAAGTCTTCCTCCTACTTCACGTCTTTGGGTTTCCCTGGCTTCCCACACCTCAAAAACAAGATATTTGAATATATTTATATGTGCAACTGATTCACTTTGCTGTACACTTGAAACTAACACAACATTATAAATCAGCTATACTCCGATAAAAAATTTTTTTTAAAAAATGAGATGTTGATTTGATCAGTGATTTTCAACATAGACAAAAAGGGTATCAGAATCATGGGAAGTAGGGAATTCAGGATTCTTTCCAACTGTGTGGTCCACACTATTCTTGATCACCTTTATTAAAAGGTATCTGTCCTATGTCAGGAGAAGGCAATGGCACCCCACTGCAGTACTCTTGCCTGGAAAATCCCATGGATGGAGGAGCCTGGTGGGCTGCAGTCCATGGGGTCACTAAGAGTCAGACACAACTGAGCGACTTCACTTTCACTTTTCACTTTCTTGCATTGTAGAAGGAAATGGCAACCCACTCCAGTGTCCTTGCCTGGAGAATCCCAGGGACGGGGGGATCTGGTGGGCTGCCGTCTCTGGGGCCGCACAGAGTTGGACACGACTGAAGCGACCTAGCAGCAGCAGCAGCAGCAGTCCTATGTCAGCTCTACCTTCTAGATGACAGAAAACAAATTTGACAGGCCCCCCTCCCCCAACCCGAGATCCCAGGTGTGACCTCCTGGTCCCATCCGGGCTCAAGTCACTGCTACAGATCTCCCGCTGACAGAAGTGCGTCTCATCCCTGTAGAGTGTTGGGTGGAAAGAAGACTGTCAGTGACCCAGGTAATCTCCCAGATCCGTGGCAATGCTTACGTTCCGGGAGACTATGATTTCTACAAAATGCCGGTGTGAACAGCTCAGCCTCCTCCCTGTGATTCATGCTGCCAAGCAAAGGAAAAGATAATTAGCCTTAAAAATGGGGGAAGGTGGGGGACTGGGGGTGGAGGAGATATGTTGGGTGGTTCTGTCATGAGTCACAGAAATGTTTTGCATAATAGAGTCATTGGGAGATGCCCTGGGTTGCTTGGGGGAGGAGGGGGTGGTCACTTTCCCAGCCCCTCTAGAGCGATGTCTGCAGACTCATGAGATGTCCCAAAGCTCCTCTCGTCCCGGGAGCTCTGTGCACATGTGTTCCCTGCAGAGGAGGCTGTCTATGTGCCTGACTCCCTTCACGGCTCTGCTGAGACCTTCTTCCCTCGTCTCCAGGGTGGTGGGGAGAGTCAACAGAAGTATTAATATTTATCAAGCATCCACTAAGCCTAGAATGAGGGCTGGATGAGGAATAGGGAAAGAGGCAGGGAAAGCCAAGTAACCTTCAGGCCCTGGTCTCCAGAAGCTCTGTGTCCAGCCTCCTCCCTCCATATCACTCTTCAGGGGAGAAAGAGAGTGTGGAGATGAACAGAAAGTAAAGCCCTGTGTTTAATTATTATTATTTATTTTTATTTTTTTTAGCCACACCTAGTGGCATGCAGTATCTTTGTTCCCTGATCAGGAATCAAACCCATACCCCTACAGTGGAAATACAGTCTTAACCACTGGACCACTAGGGAAGTCCCCCACTTACCCCTGTGGCCCGCCCCCCTCCCCATCTCAGTTCTCATTTATTCACTTGTAAAGGTTTCTCAGGTGCAGGGACGATGAGCACACCCGGAGGCTGACAGTTTGCTGAGAGGAGTGAGGCTCAGGGCTGCTGGCCCGTGCCCCACTCTAAGCTGTTTCTGCTTCACCTTGGTCTGGCAGTCCATTCTGGCCCAACAGCCCAGATGATGACCTAGGAGGCTTAGACAGCTCTGTTCAGACCAGATTTCCTCCAACTCCCCTGGAAACTCAGGATCCAGGCTTCAATTCCCATAAAAAGATAAACACACCAGTTTCACGCTTCTTCCTAAATTATATTTCTACAAAATTTCTAACTCAACAGGGATTTTCTATCACCATAGCAACCCCTGCGTGTGAACAGCAGACTCCAGAGAGAAGGGGATGAAAGTGCAGAAGTCCCAAAGCTTAGAGCAGTGCGTGGAGAGAGGGGCTTGGTTGGCCGGGCTGGCTGGCCACAGGGCTGGCTCTGCCAGGAGGGTCCCCAGGGTTTGGTGGTCTGTGGTTTCTTTCGAAGCTGTTTTTGCCTGTAAGTTACACAGCCTGGAGGTCCAAGAACAGTGACATTGCCCTGGTTTTCACTTGACTGACATAAGCACTTTCTACCCCTTTCTTTCTTTTGTTCTGTTTGTTTTCAGATGACGTCATTCGGTGGCATCGTTTGAAAGAGACAGGAAGCAAACAAAGCAGAATACGATACAGGGGTGAAATCAAAGAGTCGGATATGAGTAGCTGCAGCGTCCTGAGGCTAAGAGCATCCTGTCCCCTTCACTGGTGCAAACAGTCCTTTGGTCACTGTCCCTTCCAGGTCACAAGGCCATGGCTACAAAAAGCCTCCATTCAAGAGGCTTCCGAAACAGTAAGAGCAATAAACAAACGGCAGCATCCCTGGAGGCCAAATCAGGCGCGCTCTTCCCCACGAAATGGTCTGTGTCCCCAGGAAAGGAAATGGCCTACAGACAGTGTTAAGGGAAAACGGATGGACAGTGGCAGGGCTGACATCACGCAGGTAAAGTGCTGTCCACACGGCCTGGACCTTGGGTTTGCTACTTTAAAATGCAGCGGAAGTTTTGTTCCCAAGGGTAGCTGCGTAAAAGGGCAGTGGGATTGCTTTCTCTGGGTCCCGGTCTGTAAAATAGGTTGGTTCCTACGACCGGACTCGTCACTGAACTTCTGGAGAATGTTCCCTTGATTACGTGTGTTAGTCGCTCAGTCGTGTCCGACTCTTTGTGACCCTGTAGATTGTAGCCTGCCAGGCTCCTCTGTCCATAGAATTCTCCAGGCAAGAATACTGGAGTGGGTAGCCTTTCCCTTCTCCAGGGGATCTTCATGACCCAGGGATTGAACATGGGTCTCCTGCACTGCAGGCAGATTCTTTACTGTCTGAGCCACCGAAGTAATTATATTTGTGTGTGTGTATGTGTGTGTCTCACTCACATACACATAAAATTTTCCAAACACCCAAATCTCTATGTGATATAGATGGCGATATTTGCACATGTTTTAGACTCCTACACACATTCTTCTGACATCAGGGCAGGTAAACACAGAGACTTAAGTCCTGGCAATAACAAAGCACGGAGCTTGACGGATGCGCCATGATTCACTGCCGGATCTTCGCTCCTGCTGCGCCTTCTCCCTGGAGCCCCTTTCTGTACTCTCTTCTTTTGCTGACTCCTATGCACCCAGCAGTGTGTCTCTGAGCCTCCTTTAACACTAAGTTTCTTTGACACCCCTAGGCTCGGTGAGGAGCTTCACTTAAGAGAAGGTTTCTTAGGCAATGTGACATTTCCTGCTTGCAATCTGACTAAGCTGCCACCAGGGCATGGAAGTAGGTTTGCTAGAATTTGGCAGACAGAGCAGAGCAGCAAAAGCAATATAA
The DNA here is from genome assembly GCA_006410875.1 of Neotragus pygmaeus. NCBI lineage: Eukaryota > Metazoa > Chordata > Mammalia > Artiodactyla > Bovidae > Neotragus > Neotragus pygmaeus. The sequence continues at coordinate 101,731 of SJYV01020496.1, read as the reverse complement.
CAAATATTGTCCCTTATCAAACAACTGTTGTGGGCGGGGGCAGTACAGAGGGCTAAGGGATTTAATGGCTCATGTAAATTCCCTCCAAGGCAGGTATTCCTGTGCCCAGCTTACAGATAAGAAAACTGAGGCTTAAAGAGGGTAAAAAAAAAATTCCCTAAATGGGGATGAATGTAAAGCACAGTGACTCTAGTTAATATCGTGTGTGTGTTCTTAATCCCTCAGTCGTGTCCGATTTTGCGACTCCATGGACGATAGCCCACCAGGCCTCTCTGTTCATGGGATTTTTACCAGCAGGAATACTGGAGTGGGTTGCCATGCCCTTCTCCAGGGATCTTCTTGACACAGGGATCAAACCAGAGTCTCTTCCTCTTCGTGCACTGGCAGGTGGGTTCTTTACCGCTCTGCCACCTGGGCAGCTCCGTAGTTAATATTACTATATTGGATATTTGACAGTTAGTAAGAAAGCGTGTTTAATATATGTTACAAAGACTTATCATGATAAGTCTTGTTAACATCCATCACATACACAGTAACGGATTTTTAAAAATCTTGATGAGAACTTTTAAAACTTTGTTTAGCAACTGTCAATATAAATATATAAATATATATGTATCTGTGATAGGTGCTAAAAAAAGTCATAAAAGTTCTTGTCCAAAAAAATCTGTTTCTCTGTATGTGATGGATGTTAACAGGACTTACTGTGATGATCTACTGTGATGATCACTTTGCAGCACATTTAAACACCCAGTCTCTGTGTTAAAACTAATATAATGTTATATGTCAATTATATGTCCATAAAAAAAGATCAATACTCACTTTATATTTATATCATAGCAGTAGGACAGTGAATGAAATAAAGTTGTAACATTAAAAAAAAAATACTTCCCTAAGTCAAACAATTATCAGATAGGAAAGCTGGTATTTAAACACAGAAGCTGGGCCAACATCTTTGGTCTTAACCGCTGTGCTAAGTTGCTTCCTATGGTGTTCTCTTGGTCCAGGAGTGTAGACAGATTCTAAAACAAAGTGATGTGGCCGTTTTGTGCCAGTAGCTTCCTGCCTCCTTTGTAAGCTTTGGTCTAAATCCCCGCCACAACCAATCACAAGCTAGATTCTAAGGAAGCAATGCCAGGCATTGTTGGCTGGTGCAGAGACCTGGGCAGTCAGCCCCAGGAAGGGGTGCACTTTGCTTGGAGATCACTCAGCATTCTTGCTTCATGCTCCATTGCTTTCTAGCCAGAATGTATACAAGTCCTGAAAGCTGGAAGCTCTGCCTCGGGTTTAATCTACACACGGTCTCTTCTTTTTGATTCTTTTTGTTGTTGTTGTTTTAAATATTTGTTTGGCTGCACCAGGTCTTAGTTGCAGAAGATGATCTTGGTGCTTTGTGGCATTCGGGACCTAGCTCCCTAACCAGGGATCAAACCACTTGTGTCCCCTACACTGGGAACTTGTAGTTTTAGCCATGGACCACCAGGGAAGTCCCTTTGTTCTGATTCTTGAGGTTTAAGGTTATTCTTCTCTTATTCAAAGTTGTGCTTCTAATGAAAATGCCTGAAGGCTAATTGGAAAATGTCAGACCCCATCAGTCATGCAAAGAGAGGCCAAAGCGGGCTGTCTGATGCCCCAGACGTGTATGGCTCCGCAAGCAGCGCAGTCTCCTGTTCAGTGCAAGGAGCTATGTCGCTCTGAGAGGTGTCTTGCTCCTCACCCACCCTCTCCGCGTGGCCCCTGGGGAGGTGGCAGCCAGAGGCGACATGAACAGGCTTGCCTCCTCTTCTTGCTACCCGGGGGGGCCTGAGTGAGTCCATTTTGAGTCTCAGGTCCTTTGTCCGTAAAATGAGGGCACCAGTGCCCCCTCATACAGATGTTGGGGGGGGACGGTTCAATAAAATCACATCTGTATACACAGCATTTGACAGCAATACCTAGAACACAGTGAATACCCTGGTTCAGTAAGTAAATCTGGTGGTAGACTTCGGATCAGCCGACAAGGGAGGTTCAGTTCTATTGGAAATCCTTTGATTCACTTCAAATGCCCTTCTGACAATAAAATTCCTATCCCGAACTATGACTCACCTGTTTGTAGAGGCAGGAAGTACGTAGTGATGAAGTCCCAAGAGAGTGTGGAGATCAGGGGGAAGACGAGAGTGGGAGAGCAGTCAGAATTCTACGTGGCCCCCCAAACATCCACTTCCGGTATGTGTGCCCATCTCATCCCCTCCAAGAGGGAAGCACACTGCCACGTGCAGGACTGCCTACAGGGCCAGGTGTCTAGGACCTGATGGAGGCCTCCAGGAGCTGAGAGACACTCCAGACAGCCGCAGACGAGAAGGCAGAAACCTCAGTCCTACACCCCCAAGAACTCAATTCTGCCAACAAACTGGATGAGCACAGGACAGGATGCCCAGCTCCAGAGAGACCATGGCCCCAGCCGGTAGTTGCTCTCAGCCTGGAGAACCCCTGAGCAGAGACCTTGGCTACACAGTGCCCTGACCCACAGAAGCTCCATCTGAGGTGATAAACGGCTGTGGTTTTAAACTGCGATGTCTGTGGCATTTTCTTGGCCAAAAAGTTTGTTCAGGTTTTTCTGTACCATTTTATGGACAAACCCACACACACGTTTTTTGGTCAACCCAATCATTTGTTCTGCAGCCTAGAAGCCACCTCAGTGAGAAAGGGCAGAGGTTAGAATTCTTCTTGGCCCTTTCCTGTTTCCCCTACCTGTAGAGACGGCACTTAGAGAAGGCAAGGAGGAGGCCTGGGGGTTAAGCATCTTCAAGCTTCGTGCGCACCAACTCTCCACACCTCTGGCTCCACCAGGGGCTAAAGCCTGGGCTGGCTGAGATCCTGCCCTCCCAATGCAGGGGGCCCCAGTTTCATCCCTGGTCAGCAGATCAGAGCCCACATGCCATAATGAAGACCCAGCACCACCAAATGATAAATAAACAAGCAAAAGGCACTCAGGCTGCAGAGTAGCCTGTGGGAGGCTCCTCAGCACAATAAGGTCAGGGCCTGGGCTGGAATCCGGCCCCCTGGCCTCCTAGTAGGACCTTCTGCTCCACAGTCCCCAGTGCGGGTGGATGCGGAAGAAGGCGGGAAGGTTCAGTGGCCCAGAGGGGAGAGGAGAGCAGCCCCCGCCTCCTCCTGGGTGGACCGCACGGGAGCCCGAGAGAGAGCCCCGCAGAACCGGGAGTGCAGAGCATGGGAGGCCGGAGGGGACAGGCCTGCAGGATGGCGAGAAGCTCCTCTTGAGCCCCCGACCTTGAGCTCAGCTGATCAGGTGAGGCAGCCTCCTCCCGGGCCTCCCTGCCTCCAGCCTCTAATCCAGCTCCATATTGTTGCCAGAGGGATTTCTCTAAAATAAAAAGTCCCTTATTATCCCTTCAGTGGTTCCCCCTACCCACAAGTCAGAGCAGCCCAGTGAGATCTGCAAGGGGACGCTGACTCTGGGACTCAGGAATCGTTGGCGCACCTCTCAAACATCTGACTCGCATAGGCTGAAGGACATTCCCTGCCGTGCATAGGAGTGGTCTGGGCTTCCCTGCTGGCTCAGATGATAAAGAATCCACCTGCAATGTGGGAGACCTAGGCTTGATCCCTGGGTTGGGAAGATCCCCTGGAGGAGGGCATGGCAACCCACTTCCAGTATTCTTGCCTGGAGAATCCCCATGGTCAGAGGAGCCTGGCGGACTACAGTCCTTGGGTCACAAAGAGTTGGACACAACTAAGCGACTAAGCACAGGGGTGGTCTGGATGGAGGCGACTGGAGCTGGACCAGTGGCTTGCCCTTAAGACTCCTTCTCCTCCCCGCTTCCCACTCCCCTCCCTGCAGGTGAGTTTGTTGCCTCAAGGCTGCAAGCTGTTTCCTGCAGCTCCATATCACGAATGTATTCGAGGAACACAGGACAAGAATACAGGAATACGAGTTCCCCATCAGTAGCCACGACTGTCTCCTCCTTTAGGAGAATAACGTGCGTTTCTGTTGCAAACCCCAGCCATATACAAGCATACATGTCTTTGGCTAGAACTATGTTACCTGGTCATTCCCACCTGCAATGGACACAGTTAAAATGGGGATCTAGCCTGTGCAGTCATGCTTAAGATGTGAGGGGAGGAGAATCCCAGTCATACTGGGACTGCTAAGGCCATGGGAGGCCCCTTGCTCGCTGCCCACCATGGTGGGGTTCACACAGGGCTCCCGGAGCTGCCTGCCCTTCTGTGGGGTCTCGGCTTGGACGCTCCTCCGCACCTCGCCAGCCTGGCTCACCCTTGCTCCTGCCTCACAGCTCAGCTCAGCGCCTACCCTGCACCCTCTCCAGCATCCTACACAACATCTCCCGCAGCACACAAGGCCATTGTTAGACTGTAGGCTCTTCTGGGGCAGGTATCGTATCCCAGTCCTTTTTCTCAGCTTTCAGGCTGAGTAGCTGCTCATACCCACTCTCCTTTTTCCCATATGCCATATCCGATCCATAGCAAATTCCACCAAAACCATGGTTACTAAGTAAAGATCAGTGACCTATCTTTAAGGTACCCTGGTCAAACAAATGGTGACATCCAATGTTTCACCAAAAGAAAAAGGCCAGTGGGAGCATCCATCCTCCCGCAAGCAGTAGGGGTGCATCGTTTTCCTGGAGAATTCAAAAGCAACAATAAGGCTGACTTAAAGTCAAAAAAAAAAAAAAAAGCAAATCTCACCAGGTCTCTCCTCAAAATCTACCCAGGCTTGGGATACCTGTATCACATCAGCTCTCCCTTGTATTACTGCTCTGGTCCTGCTTATACCTTTCCCCCAACCCCAACCAGTCGATTGTCACCACAGCAAATCTGTCCGTCCTCAGCGCTGAACCCCTAGATGGCCCCCATTTCACTCGGTGGTGAAGTCAAAGTTTTTTCTGTATCTTAAGGGGACATTTCTTGTAAAGATGGGCTCGATAAAGGACAGAAATGGTATGGACCTAACAGAAGCAGAAAATATTAAGAAGAGGTGGCAAGAATACACGGAAGAACTGCACAAAAAAGATCTTCACGACCTAGATAATCATGATGATGTGATCACTAATCTAGAGCGAGACATCTTGGAATGTGAAGTCACGTGGGCCTTAGAAAGCATCACTACGAACAAAGCTAGTGGAGGTGATGGNACTCTTTGTGTATCATCATTCCCAAACACATATTTTTGAATTTTTCAGACATGCGTTAAAAAAAAAGGAGTTTAGGATCTTAGTTTGGGATAACCATTATTAGCTGCAATGTATCATTTACCAATTTACTGATTGTTTCTCCTCAAGTGCCTCCCATATCCCATACTGCTATGTCAGGGCAATTGAATACAATGAAGAAATCACTTTAATAGCAATACTTGGGTACTGGAAAAGAAATAGCCATTTCTAAAGTAAGAATGATTTGATGTAACTTAGTTCTTTTTAGCTAATCAGTAGGCTTCATTTCTTATGCCATGCCTTCAGGTATTAAAAGAAAGGCTCAAGTGTTTTATTTAAGTTAAACTAATTAAAACCTTTAAAAATTCAATATTCCAACTTTCATGACCTCAGTTAAATGCATTAATTGCATTATGTCACTCTTTAAAATGAATTAAATTCCAAAGTATTATAGTTTATTCATAATTTATTATGAATCTTACCCAAGATAGCAACATAATAGGGTTATTAAATTAAGGTTAATTAGAAGAAATACCAAGATTCCTACAATTTATTTATTCTTTTTAAAAAGCAGAATAATTTCCACTACTTACTTTATATGTTTGTAAACTATAAAACAATCTCGTGCTTCTTCCCAAAGGGCAGGTAGTTGAAATCTGAACACTTTGACCCTCTTAACTAGTATAGCACAGGAAGTATCTGTGCATATAACCTCCTATGTCCATAATTATTAGCATCTTTCAAAAACAAAAATTAGTGCATCAACAATGTCGATACACTAAAACAATGTCTTGATACACAGAAACACTGCATGTTTTTGACAGATTTATTGAACAAACTCTCTGTGCAAGGCACTGTGTTACATAAGAGGGGTAAAGTGATAAACTAGACTGTTCTTGTCCTCGTGGGGCTCCTGTCTTGGGGAGGATATAGACACATAATCAAACTGCTGTAAAACAACATGTGAAGACATTGAATGTACAGAGACGGGCGCTAATCTGCCTAGGAAGCAGAACAAGAAAGTTTACCAAAATCTGTGCATAACTGTTTCAGCCACTGCTTTATTTCGGCCCAAAGCTATTTCCATACCTTATAAACTGAGATACATAGATGAAAGATGTATGATCGGTGTGGACCATTAGCCACATTCTCCTATTCTGATTCTTCTCAGTTATTGAGCCATCGCCAGTGAAAATCTGATTGGAGCACTTGGCTCTGTGCTTGAACCATTATTTTCCCTCAATTTATTTGGAGCTAAGGCAAAAGCGATGGTCTAATATGTGTTCTGATACCCCCATTACCAAGAGGTATGCTATATAATTATATTAAGTTACCTCTTAGATTTCTTTGTGTTCAGAATTATAGTTCCTGGCTTTTCAAAATTATCCTTTGCATACATTTGCCTTCCTTATAAGATGAAAAGTGAACTTCATCCTGACATGAAGACTGATCATATCATCTACATTTAAAAGTAACATATGTCTCTCAAAAATATGCAGCCATCAAAATTCAGTATGGTAAGGCTTCTTTACACATGGCAGACAACACTCTTCTAGAACATTGTGGAGAAGCATTCAGATTAGGATGTCATGTCCTGCCTAGTTAATTAGGGTGGAAATGCTTCTTTGAGTAGAACATTGCATATTTTTTTTGCAGTGATGTATTTCCGAAAGATGATCTTCAAACAGTGTAAACACTCTTTGATCCTTTTTCCATAATAATTTGGTAAGAACAAATTGCTTAAGTATGTTGGCCAAATATGTTTTCTTATCATGTATTGTTTTCAGCATTAGTTATCCTTAAGTTATTAGTTTTATTCCTTGCAGGCCTGATTTTTCTCAATAAAATAACAAGTGTTAGTTAAAATCATTTTGGAAATGACCCAAAAGTCATTTAAAATATCATGGTAGGTGGGACATGTAGTGTGGAACTCTTCATAGTTAACTGTCCTCACAGTTAACTAATGACCTGTTCTCTTTGGATGTACAAAGCACAGAAGGATGTACAAAAGCACTTAAACAGGTGACTTCAGAGGCCTTATAAAGTTTATTACTTCTGGCCTAATTGTAACTTCAAAAAAAAAAAAAAATCCCACACAGAAAACTTCACTATCCACAGAATGTCCTAGACTGTTAGAGTAGGACTTATAGGTAAATGTAGTTGCAGACACTTAATAATTGACCTCTCTCCCTGGTGACTCAGAGAGTAAAGAATCTGCATGCAATGCAGGAGACCAGGTTCAATCCCTGGGTCAGGAAGATCCTCTGGAGAAGGAAATGGCAACCTACTCCAATACTCTTGCATAGAGAATTTCATGGGCAGAGGAGCCTGACAGGCTACAGTCCATGGGGTAGCAATGAGTCAGATATGACTGAGTGACTAATTTTCACTTTTTCCCTGGTCGCTTAGATGTTAAAGAGTCTGCCTTCTATGCAGGAGACCTAGGTTTGATCCCTTGGTGGGGAAGATCCTCTGGAGAAGGGAATGGTTACCCACTCCACTATTCTTGCCTGGAGAATTCCGTGGCCAGAGGAGCCTGACAGGCTACAGTCCACATGGTAGCAAAGAGTTGGACATGACTGAGTGACTAATACTTTAAAAAGAGTTTTTCACTTTTTCAGAGGATAATCCAGAGGAAACCTACAAGGTGCCCTGGCAAGTCTTCAAGTTTGAAAAGTGATTGTATTTTTTTTTTCTGCTAGCAGCTTATTAACTTTAAGATTTTAAAAGGAAATAATTTTGAAATAGCAGTTGACAAAAAATCCAAATGACTTCCAAAGAGAACTGGGTGGTGAGGATCATGAAACTCTGGATGTGTTTCTGAGGGCAACTTCAGAATCAGCTACTCAGGAAACTTTAAAAAGAGGATGTATACCCTTTTAATAATGTCATGAATAACGGTAGCATGATGAGGCTTGGTCCTTGAGGAGATGTGGAGTGACTGCTCAAGCGTTCTTCAGTTTTGAAATTCTATGAAAAATGAATCTATTTTTCTTAAAACTGTTCAGAACAAGGCTCAGGGTTTTCAATTTAAGCACAGGTTTATAAAAATTTATTTGCTTACTTCTAATACCAGTTAGCAAGCTTAAGCAAGGCACACATCTGGAAATCATTCTCAAATTAGGGGTGAGGCCTTGAACAGGCTGGTTTGTGAACCTCAGGTTGCCACGTGAACTTCAGCAACACCATAAATGTTATTGGATGGAGAGAGTGCCACGACACAATTTCTCCATACACATGTTCCATTTACTTTACAACCTCCAAGCCTGATAAATAAGGAGTGCTTCATCCTGTTTCCTGGGGTGGCGGTGTTTGCCATGCAGGTGGAATACAGGCAGGTATTGATACCGTGCTAAATCACAGCATTTTGAAAAACTTGGGGCCTTGCAAAAGGCCATATCTCAAAAAAGTTACTGCTTCAAATAAATGTGCCATTTTATAAAATTACACTTACTGTATCTGAAAAAAAATGTTCTTTCATGTGAGTGACATTTATATGACTGTCATTTATACGGAATAGGACATTCTCAGACAGCTAGGCTGAAGAATTGGTTTGGAAAGCTGAGAGTGTTCTCTGAATGATAAAAGTGGTGCCAGTCCAAGTATTCAGTAGAAAAAGACTGTCTCTCCACACCTGGGTAGTTTCCCTACAAAAGTGAAACCTGGATTATTATGAAGAAAGAAATTTCTTAGTTACACATATATCATTGATGAAGTTTTCAATGTATTTCAAAACTTCAAGCATCTTTAGTCATGGGTTTTTACCTTGTTAGAGGTGGATTTTGTGGCTACTCTGCTCCAATATTCTTTTATTTTATGTGTGTGGAAACTGAGGCTGAGGTGTTGAACTTCTAATTAGAACTAAGAATAGAATTCTCCAGTCCCACCCCTGCCCTATTCTCCATCCAGTTGGCTTTCCTTTAGACCAGTCATCTTCTAAAGAAAGTTTTAAAATTACTATCCAGAGGGGGAAAGTACCTTCCAGCTGCCTCTGCACAAACAGGGAACCAAAGGTTTTATTTACTGTTCATATCGATTATATTCCAAAGCAGAATTTCTCTGGAAAAACAATTGCTAAAGATCAAGGATGGAAGCAGTTGCAAATCTCAGGACGCATTTTCAGCTCTTGGCCAGGAAGTGTGCTCAGATCTGAGATTGCCTTTATCTAGAAGTAAGATACAGAGAGGAGTCCAAAGCCCTAAGTCTTCCTTCTTAGGGCTCCTCTGCACCCCGAGGAAGCAAGAGAGAAAACTCCTGGAAGCAAGCCGCTTGCTGAATTCCTTAACTCATCCCGCCACACCCTTGGGTGGTCTTGGCACCTTCTTCCCAGGGCGAGCAGGTTTGCGGAGCGGAGTCCTGGAAGCAGGGACTCGAGGTGGGCAGAAGCTGANAGCAAGAGAGAAAACTCCTGGAAGCAAGCCGCTTGCTGAATTCCTTAACTCATCCCGCCACACCCTTGGGTGGTCTTGGCACCTTCTTCCCAGGGCGAGCAGGTTTGCGGAGCGGAGTCCTGGAAGCAGGGACTCGAGGTGGGCAGAAGCTGATAAGGGAGGGGAGCCTTGTGGCGAAAGGTACCAGGCGTAGGCCGGCAGCAATATGACCCACCTGCGGGAGAGGTGCTTCCGAAGCGGCTGTGGTCCAGCGCCGCTGCTGCAGTGCGCAACGAGCGCCAGGCTGGGAGGGGACGCTGGTCTGTGCTCTGTTCTCCGGCGTCTAGCCGCACTCGGTTTAAGAAGCCCGAGAGCGGAAGGAGGGCTCGCTTGATTGCGCAACAGAAGCGGTGAAGAAAGCGCTTCCAGGAAGAGTTCAAGCTGGGAATCCCAGGCAGCTGGGAGGACCAGAAATTCCGGTGCTGCCACTGTTGCTGCAGATGTTGACACTGATCTCGGGCCAGTGGAGTTTTTAAAGGATTTTCCCCAGACCCTTTGAGATCTTGTGCATCCCTGGCAGATTGAGGCTTGGAGAGGCTGAGGAGGACCCCTTTCCTGAAGGAACCAGAGAGGCTACTTTGAAAAGCTAAGACATCACTTGGTTTTGGTTTCTAGGCATTTCCCCCTGTGTCTTAATTCAGAGGTGACATTTTTCTTCTCTACCTGGAAACCTTGGGTTTGGGGAAGAGGGGGCATACATTGGATGATCTTGAATTTGGAGGTCTTAATTTAGGTACATTAAATGGTTCAAAGGAAACAAACCAAGTAAGAGAGAGGGATACTAATGAGGATGCCAATGTGTGTCTATACTTATATAATATTGGATAATAATGGTGCAATTATATATGTTGGACTGATAGGTCTTTCTGCTTAGAAAAGGCTCAAGGGTCACACCTGTGATGGCTTAAAACTTAACTAACCATGATAATCTATGGGGCAAAGCACAACTGTACTCCAAAACTCTGTGGTCTAGAGCCCAGGGCCTTCTCAATCTGTCTCTCATCCAGTCATCTGGTCTTAATGATGTGCTTGCACAGGGCAAGATGTTCAGCCAAATGGGAAGCCTTTTCCCAGCACTTTTGAGTCAAATCCCTTTGTGCCTGGATTGCGACACTCCCCAGAGCATCTCATGGAGTCAGGTCAGACACCATGTCTTCCAAGAGGTCTTCTTTGAGCCACTTTTTATAATTAAGCTTTTCTTTCTCTATACAGTGTAATTTATTCTTCTACTACAGAAGTTAGGATAATTTGCCTCTTAAGAAAATTATTGCATATCTCCTTTCCTGGTCTGCAAGCTTCAAGGGTTGACACTATTCTTTTCAGCCTGGAATTCTCCACCACTCCTAGCACAGTAGTTGGCATATAATAGGTACTCAACATTTATTGCACTCATTAGTAAATCTACTGCCAGTTATATTTTGCAGAAAGCTCATCAGGTAGAATTCTTCGGAGATGGAAGAAAATAAAAAGGTATTCATTGCTTTTATAGCATCTGATTTTCCCAGTCTGAAGACTCACAGGGTGAGAGAAGGGTATAGCAAGGAAAGAAGGCTTCTTGCTGTGTCTCTAAGAAGCCTCACAGTTGATCAACACAGTTGCTGTGACTTGCTCCTGGTCTAGCATCTGGCTTTAATCCTTGTGGGCACAAAAACTCAATCTTAGCAAATTGAACCTGGTACTGACAATTAGAATGCTGATTTGTTAGTGGTCAATGGAGTATAAAGCAAATAGTGTGAAATATGGTTGCTATGGGCACCAGACATTGTGCCACCACATGGTCTCCCAGTAGGTACTGGGAGGTCCCATGGAGGCCGTTTTATGTAAAAGGCTGTTCCATAAACAGGGGAAGTGAGTTGTAAGATTGCACAGTTGCTGGCATCTAGCCATCTACCAGTCACAAGGTGGTGACGTACCTGCCAACAGAAGCAGACAGCTGAGGTCTACGGACCAGGTCACTCTGGTTCCTGGGCAGTGTTTGGATCCTTTATAAATAGAAAATCGTATTCCCTAATGCAGCTTCCCGTTAATAACTGTCATTTCTTTAGATGATTAGATAATCATTGCTTTAGATAAACATCAGATGGACAAAAAATTTTGAAGCCTGATTTTTATTAGAGGCAGATATATTTCAGTTATATAAGCTCTTTTCTTTGCCAAAGGCAACTCCCCAGAAAGGGAAGATTAAAATGACTGGAATACAAAAGATTTTAAAAATTGTCTTTTTTAGTACCAAATTTATGAGATACTTGACTTATTTATCTTGTGGTTTAAGAACTGATTTTTCCCTTGGTCTTAGGAGGGACACACAGTTCATAAGTCTCCCAGTCTTTCTTTAAGCCTTTACTGTAGGGCAAAATTAAGCTTCCAAAGATGGCAGGTACTGGAAAACCTGAGGATTTTTCCCTTGGCAGGATTCACCCTTTTCCCTGTAGCATTATCATTGGAACTCCAGATAAACCTTCCCAGATGTTACACACCATCAAAGAAGTCCTGTTCAGAGATTTCCATGGGGACTGTGCCTTAAGTCTTTCCTGTTATTTCTTCTCCTGCCAGCCTACTACGTCCATTTTTCCACATGACAGAACTTAGGAAAATTGGTGAAGTAGAGCTAGAGCTAGTGTTCATTAAGTATTATTAAGTGATTGGATTGAAGTGTGTCTTTAACATCTTGTATCTCCTTTTTTCTGTCATTTTCCTCCTCTTTAGGGACCCTCTTCTGTGCAGCTTCAGGTCTTACCCATTTGTCCCTCTTCCCTATTGTCTGTGCTCATAGTATATATACCACACATATTTTTATGGGGTGGGGCTTTCAGCATTTGCTGGCCCTAGATGTTATTGACTTGATAGCCATCTAACCAGAGAAGGCAATGGCAAGCCACTCCAGTATTCTTGCCTAGAAAATCCCATGGACAGAGGAGCCTGGTAGGCTGCAGTCCATGCAGTCACTACGAGTCGGACACAACTGAGCGTCTTCACTTTCACTTTTCACTTTCATGCATTGGAGAAGGAAATGGCAGCCCACTCCAGTGATCTTGCCTGGAGAAGCCCAGGGACGGGGGAGCCTGGTGGGCTGCCGTTTATGGGGTCGCACAGAGTTGGACACGACTGAAGTGACCTAGCAGCAGCAGCAGCCTATCTAACTAGCATGCATTGAGGAAACCTTGATCAGCTTAAAGATTTATCTTCTAGCTATTTTGAGGGAAAAAAATTTGAAGAACCCCTCGGGATGTCTCTGCCTGCTCAAAGGAATGAGTCTCAAGTTGGGGATTGTAAGGACACTGGGAGATAGTTTTGAATGTGAGTAGAATGATGTTTTATTTTTTGTTTGCCCATCATTCAGGGCCAGGATTAGAGTGAAGTGAATGAGGAGCCTAGGGCAGAAAATTTGAGGAAAGGCTTACTGTCAAAACCAAACTTCCATGAATTAAAAATGAGTGTCTGATTAACTTAAAATTTGCCCTCTTGGTGTTTCTCTGGATTCCTCTTGTCCTGGCCTTGCAAAGTCCATTTCCTTTCTGCTAATCATAGACCCATTTTTTTTTTTT
>SJYV01020496.1:57804-85606 GCA_006410875.1 Neotragus pygmaeus | reverse complement strand
CATCCACAGCTGGGTATTGCTTTTGCTTTGGCTCCATCCCTTCATTTTTTTCTGGAGCTATTTCTCCAGTAGTGTGTTGGGCACCTACTGACCTGGGGAGTTCCTCTTTTAGTATCCTATAATTTTGCCTTTTCATACTGTTCATGGGGTTCTCAAGGCAAGAATACTGAAGTGATTTGCCATTCCCTTCTCCAGTAGACCACATTCTGTCAGACCTCTCCACCATGACCCGCCTGTCTTGGGTTGCCCCACGGGCATGGCTTAGTTTCGTTGAGTTAGACAAGGCTGTGGTCCTAGTGTGATTAGATTGACTGGTTTTCTGTGAGTATGGTTTCAATGTGTCTGTCCCCTGATGCCCTCTTGCAACACCTACCATCTTACTTGGGTTTAACATTAGGTATATTTTTATTTTTGCATATTTTAAAATATTTTTAAGATAAATTACTTATAAGAGTTATTCTTATTGGAATAGCCTTAAAGATAACTCTAAAACTTCCTCTGTCTTGCTGGCAGGGAAATACCAAATCAACTTGATTTATTTTATATTCACAGATTATTTGCCACACCATTGAATAAACTACTATAGATTGTTTCAGGTTATATAAAACTTCTTTTTAAAGTATTAGTTAAAATATTTGAAGAAAATAATGCACAGGTGCAAAATTCAAGATATGAAAAGGGTACTTGAAAAACACATTGTTTTTCCCCCAGACAATGAGTTTTCCTGCCTGGAGGCTATTATTTTCTTGATTTATTTGGCTCCTTTCACGGACAGACTGTGCACATAAAAACACATACTTATTCTTAAAAATACAAGTGGTAACCTACTAGTCACATTCTTTTACATCTTGCTTTTTTCACTAATTGTAAATCAGAGCTCATTCAGAATAGAGCAGTTTAGGCAATTCTATTTAAAATTGCACACATACATACCTAGTTCCCTTCCCTTGCTTCCCATTTCTTTTATTTCTAAACCACTCCTTACTTTGTAACACACTCTACTTGAATTATTTATCATGTTTATTGTCTTTCCCTTGGAATGGAAGCACCATGAAGACAGAAAATTCTTGTAAAATGTGAGCTTTGTTGTATAGGTAACACCTAAGTGACTAGTGCATAATAGGGTCTCAAAGAGGACATAATGGACTGGTCTCAATTTTATTTCCTGTGTTAAAAGCTCTTCCTTTGCAATTAAAAAGTCGTTTTAAAACTGGAGGAAAATAGCCAAAAAACTTAAGGCAACATCAAAATTGTCACTGAATTGTTACACTTTTTGAAAATACTGTAACTATTGCTTCTTCTACCCTACTTGCCTCAACTAAATCAACAGATCTTCAAAAACTCACATTCCATTCTAATAGGAAAACTTCAAAGGATTATTGTATGCAGTCATAAATTTTCTTTAAAAAACAAAAATATTGTTTTCTCCAATATTGTTTGAACTATTTCAACAAATACTGATGAATAAATGAATGAATAGTTTGAAGGGAAAATGATGGACTGATAGAAACCCATACATAAAGGAGATATGTAGAAATATAAGATATTTGAAATCATTCATGTCAAAAACATTGGTGAGATTAAACCTGTGCTTCAGTAGCTAAAGTGAAATACTCATGTAGCCGTCTCTGCTGATTTCCACACAGGTTTGTGCTCAAGTTGTTCAGAAAAGGCCAAATGCCTTCAGCTACCGTATCTCTTCCTATTCCCAGGGTTCTGCTTTTCTTCAGACTTTTTTTTCATCTATAATCTTTTCACTTAATTACTTCTTTCCCAACTCCATATCACCTATGTCTGTAATAGCATTTTGTGAAAATATAATAGAGTTCTTGGGCCTTTTTTGTAGAGTGTCTCTGTAGTGAGATATTGCTTGCTAAATCCCAGGAGTTAGCAGTTGTCAACAGGATGTAGAACAATGTCCAGGATTCGCTATATGACAGGGAGCAGAGACTCCCCTCTTCACGTTTGGAAATGCACAATAGCCACTGAAAGAGTTTTGATTTCTCAGAAATGTCATCTGTGTTTTTATGTGATAATTGCAGGAAAAAGAGATGTGGACATGTGTTTTCAATTGGCCTAAGTAAAAAAATACTTTTATCATTAAAAGGAGTGGAGAAAGACAAAATAAAGGGCTTACTCTAATGGCCCCCTTTAGATACCTAATTTGGTTGGACTAGTGGCTATTTGGGAATATTCTTAATTTGTATTTTTTGCATTTTGTAAAGCAGTGATAGATATTATACATGAAAAGGGCCACAAGAGAAAGAATCTTTAGAGGCTGTAGGGAGGTAGGTTATAATTTTTTGTGTCAGTCAAATACAAATTATATAAAATCCTGCTACTGCTGCTGATAAGTTGCTTCAGTCGTGTCTGACTCTGTGCAACCCCATAGACGGCAGCCCACAAGGATCCCCCGTCCCTGGGATTCTCCAGGCAAGAACACTGGAGTGGGTTGCCATTTCCTTCTCCAATGCNCTGCTGCTGATAAGTTGCTTCAGTCGTGTCTGACTCTGTGCAACCCCATAGACGGCAGCCCACAAGGATCCCCCGTCCCTGGGATTCTCCAGGCAAGAACACTGGAGTGGGTTGCCATTTCCTTCTCCAATGCATGAAAGTGAATAATGAAAGTGAAGTCACTCAGTCGTGTTCGACTCCTAGAGACCCCATGGACTGCAGCCTACCTCTATGTGCCAGACACTCTTCTGGACCCTCCAAATACTAGGTTACTTAAATCTCACACCAAACCACTGAAACACATACGGCTATTACATCCATTTTACAAATGGGGATACTGAAGCACCCAGTGCACCAGCACAATTAGGAGTTTCTCCAAACTCAGGCTTTATTGTTGCTTCAGTGGGAAAAATATTGAGCAGTGCTTATCTAATATGAATCCCCTCATATCATCACATCTGTATGTGGTCATTTCCATAAGAAAGAATAACCATTTAGTATAAAATATTAGGAAATCTTGTAGTTACCTGTGATCATTGTTGATTCACTGTACACCAGGAACAGACTAGGTATTATGGAGGATACCAAGGAAGAATAAAACACGGTCCTTTCTAGAAATAAAGGAGATAATCTATGTAGTAATAGGGCTATATCATTACAAAAAACCCCCCCTGTATAATATCATGAAACAAAATGAACAAATTGATAAAATATACCTTTGCATGCACACTTCTAATTTTTAGATGACAGTGTGATTTCTGTTTCGAAAATATGGACAATATTTATTAAGTGGCCATATCACCATACCTTGACACCAACTTCCGAAATCTTAGGATATATAAAGAGTGTTGGATTTAAACAAGAATATTTATGTTTGTACATTAGATAGTCTGCCCTCTCTGAACACCATGACTAGAAAATTATCTGGTTCAGATACTACTTTTCTACGTAGTATACTGAGTCTTTTTTCCCACTAATTTCAGTCTTTATGTAAACATAAAAACACCAGTAAAGTTCTCTACACACCACTAGATGAACTATGATTTTTTAAAAACTCACAAAGAAGTAATTTAAGGACCAGCATAGATAGCATATCTTAAACAATCCAGTCATAGTTCCAACATAGGCTGGGTGACATTCAGCCTATTTGGCTACACCACTGGAAATATCCTTAGGCAACAGTGACTAAGGGAGCTTGTCTCTTCATCCTGTTTTTACATCCTACACTAGCCCACATCCTCCAAGGCCAGCCTGGGAAGAGCTCATTTAAGNTAGGCTGGGTGACATTCAGCCTATTTGGCTACACCACTGGAAATATCCTTAGGCAACAGTGACTAAGGGAGCTTGTCTCTTCATCCTGTTTTTACATCCTACACTAGCCCACATCCTCCAAGGCCAGCCTGGGAAGAGCTCATTTAAGACATGATTGCCAGGAGTACCTGCTTTGTGTCTGTAATTTCTCTAAGTTAAGTCCCTAAAATATCTTAACCTTCTATCTAAACTACACAGTCTGCACGAACTCTATTTCAATTCTGTAGACCCATACCTTCCCTGTGTGTACTGCACAATCTGCAGGGCTAGAAGTTTATGATGTGCAGTTTTTTCATATATAAGTATCTACTAATACTCTCTATAAGGAAAAACATGTGTTTTGTACTGCCTTTTATCATCTTTTATTCAAAGCCTCTGTATCAAGGATGTGTGGAATTTTAGGATTTCTTGGTGGAATAGATTGAATTGTGTCCCCCTTACCCCCCGAGAGGTATATGCCAGTCCTTACAGCCAGTGCCTGTGAATGTGACCTTATTTGGAAATCGGGCCTATGTGGACATAATTAAGGATCTTGAGGTGAGATATCATGACTTTAGGGTGTGCTGTAACTGTGTCCTTATAGGAGAGACAGATTTGAGACACAAACACAGAACGGAGAAGGCCAGAGGAAGACAGAAGTAGATGGTTATGCAGTCTTAAGCCAAGGTGTGCCAAAGATTGCTGGCCAGGAAGGGAGAGGAGCAGGGAACAGAGGCTCCCTCAGATCCTGCAGAGGGAGCCAACCCTGCCTATGCCTTGACTCTGTTCTTCTGGCCTCTAGAAGAGTGATGGAATCAATTTCTGTTGTTTTAAGCCAGCATTTTGTGGTAATTTGTTATGACAGCTTTAGAAACAAATGCACTGGATTTAAGGTTTCCCTGGTGGCTCAAATGGTAAAGAATTTGCCTGCAATGCAGGAGACCCAAGTTTGATTCTTGGGTTGGGAAGATTCCCCTGGAGAAGGGAATGGCTACCCATGGCAGTATTCTTGTCAGAAAAATTCCATGGCCAGAGGAGCCTGGTGGGTTACAAAGAGTCAGACATCACTGAGCAATTAACACTTTCACTTTTTTCACACTTGGTTTTAGGTGGACAAATAATAAATTCAGGCTTGGGTAATGCCATGAAGATCCTTGTCTACTTTATGGTTCATTCCTGTCTCATGTATTATCAAATGCCTGCTTTGGTTCTAGTACCTGGGTTAGGGGCTATTTCTCCCAATCTTAATAGTAAGAACAATCAAATACTAACAATCAGCCTACCAATTACCAAAAAAGAAAGCTGTACTTCTGTGCTTTTGTTTTTTAAGTATTTCATGTGTGTTTTATATATGATCTTATTAGAAAATTTCAATGGCCATATTTTTACTAATATTTTAATAAATAATGCCACACTTAGAATTTTGGTGAAATAAATTTTCTGGTAGAATTTTAATCAAAATATTGCAGAGAGAAACATACTTAGCAATTTGATCTTAGATACTTAAGACTGTCATTTGCACAGTATGGATTTTCAGAATCCTTCTTCAGGGTCCTTCTTGGCGCCAGGTTAGTGGATTTCTTAGATCTTGCTTCTCAAAGTGTATCAGAGATTCTCCACATTCACCTATATACTTTAATCTTTTCCATGCTTGTCAACAGCCTTCACAGTTCTATGTCTGCCCTTTCTGATCACTTGGTGAAGTCTTAGTAGTTCTAGGACATAAAAAATTAACTTAGTTAATAATCAGTTGTTGTTATTCAGTTGCTAAGTCGTGTCCAGTTCTTTGCGACCCCATGGACTGTAGCCTGCTGTGTTCATGGGATTTCAAATCCCAGGCAAGAATACTGAGGTGGGTTGCCATTTCCTCCTCCAGGGGATCTTCCCAGACCAAAGACTGAACCTGTATCTCCTGCATTGACAGGCGTTTTTTTTTTTTCTTTTTTTTTCTTTTTTTTAACCACTGAGCCACCGAGGAAGCCCCAAAGTTGGTGAACACCGACTGCATTTATACCATTTATAAAAGGGACAACCAAGGGTTTTTATCCCAGATTCTGTAATCTTTGGTTCATAGCAAACCTTCTTTATTTATATTAAACTCAAACTGAAACTAAAGATTTCTTTCAGTTATGAATTTAGGCTTCAAACTATGAAGCCTAAAACTATAATGTATTAATATAAATCTGTGATTTTGTCACAATAGATATTATTAATATTTCTGGATTTCCTTACGTGTTATAGTATTTTTAAAAGGTTGTTCATGCTAATAGCTATATTAGAAATATAGTAGTTATTAGCTCCATCAGTAGAGCTGTTATGTAATATGTTATTAAAGAAGTTGCCTGTTACCATATCATAACACTTTCATTTAATATTTTCATCGTTTTGTTTCAGTTGCTTTTCAATTGTAGTTTGATTTCAGCTACATTTGTAAATCTGTTCTTTTTATGCATTTATTCATTTTCTTTTGGGAGGAGTTAACAGGCTTCACCAGACTGTCAAAGACATCAATGTTATAGACAATTTTAAGAATCCCTGCATTAGATCTTAAAAAGAAAGACAACTGAGGTCTGAGGTTACAAAATAATTTACTTCTTCAGAAAACTGTGTTATTGAGCATATTTCCTTCTGATGGCGTAGACATATAGCAATATGTGTTTTCCAGTCTTCCAAAAATGATCCAAGCCCTTATTCTCTTTAGTTACTTTACATTTTATTTACACTTTGTGTAATAACTTTATTTTTGGTGTAATATTGGGCAAGTTTGATTAGATTTTCTGCCCAAGGTTACAAAAGTTGTAATCATCAATTATTAGCAGCTCTCAGTTTTGATCTGGAGTTTGTGAGAATCTTTACCCTACATTACTCATAGATCTTATTTGATTTGTCACTGGAAATGGGAAGCATGCTACCCTTGGAATGTTAAGGCTGGAGGCACCAAGTCATTTCGTAGGAAAACAGTGACATTAGAGAAAGGTCATGTGGAAACAGGATGATAGAATTTCCCTTATGAAAATGAAAATGCTCTCTGTTTATATCACTTTGCCTTTTATAATGGCAAATTATCCTGCTGATGATATGGCTTCTGAGTGTACAGGTTGGGCTGAATTATCCTGGTTACGACATGTAATTATATTCCTCTTCTCTGATGTTCGAAGCAAGCAGGCTTATTGTTGTTTTTGATTCTCCTTACGGTAAAGAACCATAGAATGCTTTCTTTTCTGAAGCAATTAACAAAAAAACCACATCAGCAGCAAAAGTACTTATGTATATATTCACGCATACGTATTTGAGTAAGAGATTCATTAATTCATTCGATGAACATTTGTTAAGTGCTGATTATCTCCCCTGCCTCTGCTATAGACTGTGATGTCAGTGCTGGCATTGTCTCTCTTAGCCCTCACCCACGATGTTACCAAGAGAACGCAAGACACCATGCTCAGGTGGCTGTTTTCCTCTCTAAATCACATTTTCTATTTCAGAAACACACTGGTTCTTCTTTACCCTTCAGAATCTTTTTTTTTAATTTTAATCTTTCTAGTTTTATTGCACTAATGTATAATTGACAGACGTTACTGCGTGTTTAAGGTGTTCAGCATCATGATTTGAATTACATACATCATGACATGATGACCACAGTAGGTTTAGTAAACATCCATCATCTCACATAGATACAACATCAAAAAATGGAAGGAATATATTTTTCCTTGTGATAAGAACTCTTTGGATTTAGTCTCTTCACAGCTTTCTCTTTTCAACTTTCAATGTTAATTATCTTTGTCATATCATACATTACATCCCTATTACTTATTTATCTTGTAACTGAAAATTCTCCCTTTTAATAACCTTCATCTAATTCCCCTCTCACACTCCGTGTCTCTAGTAACCACAAATCTGATTTCTTTTTCTATGAGTTTATTTGCTTTTGAAGTATAATTAACCTACAACACTGTAATTGACCTGGTACACAACATAGTGATTTGATATTCCTTTACATTTCAAAATGATCACCACAGGAAATCTAGCCACCATCTGTCATTATACAAAGATGTTACACAATTGCTGACTATATTATCCACAATGTACATTTCATAGCTTTGATTCATTTACTTTGTAACTGAAAGTATGTACCTCTGAATCTCCCTCACTTATTTTTCTCCTCCCCTCAACACCCTCCCCTCTGGCAACCACCTACTTATTCTCTGTATTTATGACTCTGCTTCTATTTGGTTATAATTTCTCATTTGTTTTGTAGATTCTGTACATAAATAAATGGAATAATCATATACACATGTATGTATATAAGTGAAGTCATTCTGTATTTGTCTATCCCTGTCTGATTTATTTCACTTAGCATAATAGACCTCTAGGTCTATCATGCTGTCACAAATGGAAAGACTTTATTCTTTTTGGTGGCTGAATAATACACACACACATACACACATATATACCACATCTTATTTATTATTCATTTAGATTACTTCCATGTCTTAGATACTGTAAATAATGCTGCAGTGAACTTAGGGTGCATATATCCTTCCGAATTAGTGTTTTTGTTTTCTTTGGGTGAATATCCAGATGTGGAATTGCTGGATCATATAGTAGTTCATTTTTTTTAAATTTTTTATTTTTTTTAACTTTATTTTACTTTACAATACTCTACNACTTAGGGTGCATATATCCTTCCGAATTAGTGTTTTTGTTTTCTTTGGGTGAATATCCAGATGTGGAATTGCTGGATCATATAGTAGTTCATTTTTTTTAAATTTTTTATTTTTTTTAACTTTATTTTACTTTACAATACTCTACTGACTTTGCCATACATCGACATGAATCCACCACAGGTGTACACGAGCTCCCAATCCTGAATCCCCCTCCCACCTCCCACCACACAGCGTCTCTCTGGATCATCCCTGTGCACCAGATTCTTTGCTGAATCCTGATACTGTTTTACATAGTGGCTGCACCAATTTACATTCCCATCAATAGTGCACAAGTGTCCCCCTTTCTCCATTCACACCAACACTTGTTATTTGTTGTGTTTTTGACAATAGGTATTCTGACACATGTGAAGTGATATCTAATTGTGATTTTGATTTGGAATTCCATGTTGATTAGTGATGCTGAAGCATCTTTTTTTGTGCCTGTTGGCCATCTGTCTGTCTTCTTTGTAAAAATGAGTATTCCCTTCTTCTGCCCACTTTTAAATTGGGTTGATTGTTTTTTGATGTTGAGTGGTATGAGTGTATATTTTGTATATTAACTTACCCTTTGTTGGATATATAATTTGCAAATATCTTCTCCCATTTTGTAGGTACCTTTTAGTTTTGCTGATAATTTCCTTCACTGTGCAAAAGGTTTTTAGTTTGATGTAGTTCGTTTTTTGTTTTTTTTTTCCACTTTTGTTTCCTTGGCCTAAGGAGTCATATCCAAAAAATATTGTTAAGACTGATGTCAAAGAGCATACTGCCATGTGTTCCTCCAGAAGTTTAATGGTTTCAGGTTTTACATTTAAGTCTTTAATCCATCTTGAGTTTATTTTTGTATATGATGTAAGAAAGTGCTTTAAAATAAGATGAAAGGATGAAACACAAGGCTAAGAGTACAGCTAGGTCTCCTAGGACTAAAATGCAGGTGACAAAGCCACTGGGTTCTTTCTTTGTGTCTGTTCTTTGATTCTCTTTGTGCTTCTCTTTCATCCTTCTTTCTGCCGATTCTTCTCTAACATTTGTTTTTAGGGAGGAATATGGCCCCTAAGAGCTTCTAAATTTACATACTTCATTTCCTGGCAGGTGGAAAGAAGAACTCTCCTTATCTTGATATCAATATCCAAAGACTTCCTTTAGACAACCTGCTCTCTGGATTGGATCTGTGTATGCTGCTGCTGCTAAGTCACTTCAGTCGTGTCCGACTCTGTGAGACCCCACAGACGGCAGCCCATTGGGCTCCATCATCCCTGGGATTCTTCAGGCAAGAACACTGGAGTGGGTTGCCATTTCCTTCTCCAATGCATGAAAGTGAAAAGTGAAAATGAAGTCGCTCAGTCGTGTCTGACTCAGCGACCCCATGGACTGCAGCCTACCAGGCTCCTCCATCCATGGGAGTTTCCAGGCAAGAGTACTGGAGTGGGATGCCATTGCCTTCTCTGGGATCTGTGTATACATGAGGCCAATTAACTAGGGCTTGGTTGAAGATATTGAGGCTTCCCTAATGGCTCAGCAGGTAAAGAATCTGCCTGCCAATTCAGGAGACACAGGAGATGCTGGTTTGATCCCTGGGTTAGGAAGANCCAGGCTCCTCCATCCATGGGAGTTTCCAGGCAAGAGTACTGGAGTGGGATGCCATTGCCTTCTCTGGGATCTGTGTATACATGAGGCCAATTAACTAGGGCTTGGTTGAAGATATTGAGGCTTCCCTAATGGCTCAGCAGGTAAAGAATCTGCCTGCCAATTCAGGAGACACAGGAGATGCTGGTTTGATCCCTGGGTTAGGAAGATCCCCTGGAGGAAGAAATGGCTACCCACTCCAGTATTCTTGCCTGCAAAATCCCGTGGACCGAGGAGCCTGGTGAGCTACAGTCCAATGGGTCGCAAAGAGTCAGACATGGCTGAGTGACTAAACACAAGTGGCGTGGAGATGTTATATGGTACATGGCTGGGTACACTTTTATGATAGTAATGGAGAGGGCAGTTCTCAGAGAAAGGAGAGGGGAGGAATGATTCCTGTATTGAGAGGNCAAAGAGTCAGACATGGCTGAGTGACTAAACACAAGTGGCGTGGAGATGTTATATGGTACATGGCTGGGTACACTTTTATGATAGTAATGGAGAGGGCAGTTCTCAGAGAAAGGAGAGGGGAGGAATGATTCCTGTATTGAGAGGAGGTTCCAAAGTGGGCTCAGTCAGAACTGGGACTCAGTGGTAGGATAACAGTAAAAAACTGGCTTGTCCACTTACTAGGCATGTGGTCTGGGGCAAGTCACTAAACTTGACTAATATTTTATAGGGTTACTGAGGGATCAAATGAGACAGTAATCTGAAAAATTATTTGTGAATGGTAAAGACTATGTTCAGTTCAGTTCAGTTGGTCAGTCATGTCCAACTCTTTGCAAACCCATGGACTGCAGCATGCCAGGCCTCCCTGTCCATCACCAAATCCTGGAGTTTACCCAACCTCATGTCCATTGAGTCAGTGATGCCATCCAGTCATCTCATCTTCTATCATCCCCTTCTCCTCCTGACCTCAATCTTTCCCAGCATCAGTGTCTTTTCAAATGAGTCAGCTCTTCGCATCAGGTGACCAAAGTATTGGAGTTTCAGCTTCAACATCAGTNTGATGCCATCCAGTCATCTCATCTTCTATCATCCCCTTCTCCTCCTGACCTCAATCTTTCCCAGCATCAGTGTCTTTTCAAATGAGTCAGCTCTTCGCATCAGGTGACCAAAGTATTGGAGTTTCAGCTTCAACATCAGTCCTTCCAGTGAATGCCCGGGGCTGATTTCCTTTAGGATGGACTGGTTGGATCTCCCTGCAGTCCAAGGGACTCTCAAGAATCTTCTCCAAAACCACAGTTCAAAAGCATCAATTTTTTGGTGCTCAGCTTTCTTTACAGTCCAACTCTCACATCCATACATGACTACTGGAAAAACCATAGCCTTGACTAGATGGACCTTTGTTGGCAAAGTAATGTATCTGCTTTTTAATATAGTGTCTAGGTTGGTCATAACTTTCCTTCCAAGGAGTAAACATCTTTTAATTTCATGGCTGCAGTCACCATCTGCAGTAATTTTGGAGTCCCTCAAAATAAAGTCTGCCACTATGTAATTGATATTTAGTATTATTGTTGACATCCTTAGTATTGTAAGATGCCAATAAGAACCTAGGAATTAAACATTTCTCTTTATACATAAATTGTAAGGTTAGAATTTGTAAAGGGCAGGACATTTCCAATACCAATAAAACTCAACTCTAATATTTTAGCATATATTAACCTATCTAGTGAGTGAATGTATCAGTCAGTAGGGTTATGAGTCAGATGGAAATCTTGATTGTTTGGTGATAGATTCGATTAGTCATACTTTCATTGTCATTTCCTCCAAGAACTCTTTAGTGAATCAGCAGTAATCTCTTCTATACTCCTATATGATTTATTCAACTCCTTGCCCAACTATCATACTGAAAAATTTCCTTAGAAGGCTTGGATAACAGAAAGACAAGACATAAATACCCTTTGAGGAAATACATTTATTTATAGTGGAGTGCAATATAGAGTGCAGTTAGGATAAACAGTGGCACGATTAGCATCATCATTGAGTACAAAGATGCAAGTTTCAGAGCGCCCCCATCTAACCAGAGATCAAATGATTGGGAGTGCAGACTGCAAGTCTTTCTGGAAGTGCAACTTATCCCTTGCCTTGTGCAGTGTTTATGCAAAAGGCTGGAGAATGTCTACATGTTGTTTTGTCTGGATCTCTGCTGATCTCCCTCACTTGGTCCAGATACACTTTATCAGGCTTGTGTGTGCGTGCTTAGTTGCTTCAGTCTCATCTTTGGACCCCTTGGCCCATAGCCTGCCAGGCTCCTTTGTCCATGGGATTTTCCTGGCAAGAATACTGGAAACGGTTGCAATGCCCTCCTCCAGAGGATCTTCCCAACCCAGGGATCAAACCCTTGTCTCTTGCATAACTACTGCATTGCAGGTGGAGTCTTTACTGCTGAGCCACCAGGGACACCATCATCAGGCTCAGCATTGTCTAATGCAGCACATGACTGAGGCAGTGCATTCAGTCCACATCCATTAACCTCAGACTCTTTAGCTGATCCAAACATGTTCCTAAATTTAGGATTATAGAATGAGAATAGGCATCAATTCCCCAGAATTCTTTGGATCCATTTTAGGAAGCTCTTAAATCATGTAAAAGGCATAACCTAGAAGTCTTAGAACATTAAAAATAATGTAATCTTCTAATATTCATTTGTGTATTATCCTCTCTTCTAGATTATAAACCTTTGGGAAGGGACTATAATTTATTTTATATAAAAATTTATTTTATAGAAACTTTAATTTATAACACCCCAGCACAAACTCTTGTGCATACATGCACCCAACAATTCTTCTCTTAACAAGTGAATTCTTCATTATCCAGAACGTGGATACCTACTTACTCCTTCTATCTTTCCTATTTTCTGAAAATGCCTACTTGTCTTTCAGAAAACTTAGGTTGTTTATCATCACCTTCTCTGGGACATCTCCCTGAATTTTGCAGGCAGTTATTGTCTCTACTCCCATGCCCCTGTAGGATTTTCATTATACCTGTATAAGCACTGTTTCCACTGTGTGGTAATTACATATCCTCCTCTAGAGTGTGAGTTTATCTAGGGCTTGAACTATGAGTCATTCATTTCTGTGTTTCTTTCAGGCAGCTAAAGCTAGAATCAATTCATCAGGAAAGTTTATTGAAGGCATGAATCCTTTCCTCCCCACTGATTGCTTGTTATTGTAATGGAAGCCACAAATGATGTGATTAGCAGGTCCTCTAATACAGAAAGGCAATGTAACTTACAAAGCAAAAATGTGACCTCCAGAATTAGATTGCTTAGGTCAGATTCCAAATCTGGTACTTACTGTGTAATTTGGATTAGTTACTTAGCTTCTCTGTGTCTCAGCTTCTTTGTGAAGGAATCTTTGGGTCTAGAAAAGAAAACAGTTTCAGAGGCCCTTGCTGAATCATCTAACTTCAGGAAAAACAAAACTGAACGTTAAGCCCTGCCTTGATGCTCTACCTGGGACTTATCATCCTGTGCCCAGAAACCTCCCACCCGCTATGTCTGCCCGGGACTTAACGCCCCCTGCCCAGGGGACTTATCACCCCCTTCCCAAAACCTCCCATCTCCTGTTCAACTATGAATGCCATCTCAACTAAAGATTATCCAAAACGTCCCGCCTGAGTAACATTTCCCATATTGCTTCCACAAACCTCCCTTTAAATATGAAGGCTCCCTGATCCCTCTCGCTCTCAGCCTGCTCGTTAGGCTGACTGTCGCCCATCCTTGCCTGAATAAAGGTAACCTACCTCCGTTGAGGTTGTCTCCCCTGCTTGTCTGCCTTGGCCGGAACTATACCTTATACTTTGTCTGTAGAGTGGAATATGAATATTATCCACCTCAATAAATTGTTTTATCAAGTGAGATAATATTTGTAAGGTGCTTTGAGAAATGCTTGACTCATAATAGGTTCCCTGTAAACACTATCTATTGTTATTAGAAAAGTTTTCAATACATGGCTACTGAATTTAGTAAATTGTGTGTGTGTGCTCAGTCATGTCCAACTTTTTGTGACCCCATGGACCGTGGACCATAGCCCACTAGGCTCCTCTGCCATGGAATTTTCCAGGCAAGAATACTGGCGTGTGTTGCCATTTCCTCCAGGGTATCTTTCCAACCAAGGGATCAAAGTCTCACCTCTTGAGTCTCCTGAATTGGCAGATTCTTTACCACTGCAGCGTTAGTAAATTAGAGAATGGAAAAAGAGTGGAATGAGGTATTTTTCCCTATGATAATAATGATTTTATTTATTTCTAACTTTGATTTCCCTTTTTTTTCTTTTACTTTTTTATTCTGTTCGCTTTCTTATTGAGTGGTAGGTCCTGTTAGTAGTAATCTAAGTCAGGATTGGGAGTTGAAAAAGCAACAGTTTTTGGAAGTCCCTAGACTGAGCAGCATAGACTGTGATAATAACAGGATTGTGATATATATGAGTCATTTGGAAAGGTTTCTTGGATGCAGGCCTAACAGGTTTCAGAAGGAATATCCAAAGATGAAAGGAATGTAATCAGGCTGTTGTATGAAACGCATTCAACATCTGTCACCCTTCTTGACTATTTAACAGTTCTTTGTTAAATGCAAATACAATGCTACTAACATTTTGGGTGAGCTATATTTCCTTGTTTATAGATTTAGAGCTTCAAGGGTCTAAGATTGAGATTTCCTTATTTTTAAGGGGCTTGTACTATGGATGAAGATTCATGACATTGTACAAAAGGCAGTGACCAAAACCATCTGCAAGGAAAAGAAATATAACAACACTAAATGGTTGTCTGAGGAGGCCTTACAAACAGCTGAGAGAAGAAGAGAAGCAAAAGGCAAAGGAGAAAAGAAAAGATATACCCATCTGAATGCAGAGTTCCAAAAAATAGCTAGGAGAGATAAGAAAGTCTTTTTCAGTGATCAATACAAGTGGTGCTGGGAAAACTGGTCAGCCACTTGTATAAGAATGAAACTAGATCACTTTCTAACACTACACACAAAAATAAACTCGAAATGGATTCAAGATCTAAACGTAAGACCAAAAACTATAAAACTCCTAGAGGACAACATAGGCAAAACACTCTCCGACATAAATCACAGCAGGATCCTCTATGATCCACCTNGAGTATGTCAAGGCTGTATATTGTCACTCTGCTTATTTAACTTCTATGCAGAGTACATCTGGAAGAAGTACAAGCTGGAATCAAGATTGCCGGGAGAAATATCGATAACCTCAGATATGCAGATGACACCACCCTTATGGCAGAAAGTCAAGAGGAACTAAAAAGCCTGTTGATGAAAGTGAAAGAGGAGAGTGAAAAAGTTTGGCTTAAAGTTCAACATTCAGCAAACTACACTACTTTATACTATATTAACAGAAATATTTTATAAACAAAAATTATGTTTTTAATATCACATTGTGGATTTGAGGTTTTAGTTACACCTGATTCAAAGTGATTAAAATAATGTTATCACCCTTCTCTGATTACTCCATTTCAGAAGCTGTTTGCTGAGGACTTGCTCGTTACTCATTGGTCAGGTGCAAAGACACAGTGTAACACTGTCTAAAACTAGGCTTGCTTAGAGTTAGTTGCTCTCAGTGTAAAGAGAAACAGTATCTGTGAACATTGAGTAGTGATTGTTGAACAAGTTGCCTATTAGCTCAAATTCTATCAGACATTTCCACTTGGTAGATAGCTGCTTAATGGGGCCTGAAGGCAACTATACCGTTGTTTTACCCGTGAATCAATTAATGGCTGCAGAATGCTACTTTTCATGCATTTTATGGTCCTGGGAATTAAAAAGTAACAATAATAGTATCAGAATTGGAAACAAACTTCAATTATTAGAATAACCGAAGCTACCCATTCTAGATGGTTTACATCACTTTGAAGGATAAATGTGTGCTGCTTGTATCATTCACAGACAAAGGCTTCATTATTATTCTGAAGACTTACTATTTCTGGGTATATCAGAAGATTCCCACTTGGAAGCCATACTATTGCCATCAATGACCAGTGTCCTTGGAAGATGATAGTTTATGAGCTCCTGTTTCCAGGTATGTTGCTTCAGTTCTCTTTCTTACCAGCGTAGAAAATATACTGGGTAAAACTATAGAAAAATACCGATTGTTTTTGATATCATGACAATAGGATGAGTGTGTGTCTGTATTGCGGAGCGTACAAGCTTGGGCATGGTAGGGAGAAATTAAAGCAAAGAAGTTACATTTGAAGGATAAATATATTAACTTGCATAATGATTTTATAAACCCTTTAAAGCAGATTTTTTGTGTGACTATGTAGACCAAAATTTTTGAATTGTTTTGTTTCATAAACTATGTGGTGATTGTAAATCTAGCAACATAACTCTTTAAATACTTATCAACCTACCTCAAAAATTAGAATAGTAATTAATATTTTAAATACTGTTATCTTATTCTGCTTATGCCACCTCACAAAGAGCACTGTCTATGAACAGTACAGTCTTCTATTTTTGATTATTTGTTCTACCAGCATCCCTTTTCTAGAGAACTTTTGCATTTGCTTGACATACAACTTTGGAACTATTAATAGTACTTTGGCTTCCCCTAGTAGTATTCTGACACTACTTCATTGTAAGAGTGGTTGTTATTTATTATCATTTCAGAATGGCAAGATAGAGCTATATCTCTAAGAGGCAGCACACAAATTATTCTCCATTGTTGCAATGAACCATTGCTTTTCTTTCCAATCTTCTGCTGTACATAGATGCATTTCCTTTATCATATAGTTTAAAAATGCATAACACTTTTATTAAAAGGCAATATACATTCATTATAGCTGATTTTTGGAGTAAGGGTACAGAGGCAATAAATAAAAATTATGTATAATTAAAATATTTAGGAACAACCACTAATAACATTTGGTATATTTCCTTCCAGATTTTTTTGAATAGATGCTTGGGTAAAAATGCACATTTATTTTTTGACTAATTTGACATTATAGTATGTTAAAAAACAGAATACATTTTAAAACTTAAAACTATATTATATTTTTCAAAGTCAAAATATTTTAACATCTTGTTAATAGCTTCATTATATCTCCTTGCACTGTGAATGTTCACGGTTTATTTTACTCAACCCCTCTCATTAGACATTTATGTTATTTCCAAATTTCTGTGATTTTGATTACACACAATAGCAACATCTTTGTAAGTAAACTTTATCGCATATCTATGATTATGCTCTTAGTCTAAATCACCAGAAATCAACGATCAAAGAGAAGTACATTTTGAGGCTTTTGATAATTTTTTTCTTGAAATGATCATACCTATTTTCACCGAGTCCATTTTTATATTTTTGTTCCTTTTGACATGAATTTTATATTCCATTGTCAACTAGTATGAAACCTCATGGCTATGTAAGGATCAATTTGATCTATCAATCAACTATCTAAGTAAGTGACATAAGTACACATATATGTCATGTATATATCCTCACATATTTTACTATATAAGGAAAACTGACATTTAGCAGTGGTGTGAATTCATCTCTCTGGGACACTTTCTCTTCCAAGCCCCATGTAACCTGTTCCTCTGCCCATGCCCAGTCAGTTTGGTAAGAATGGCAGGAAAAGGACCTGTCATTATGAGGCTCTATCCCAGCTCTGTTTGTTTGGAGATCATTTGTAATGCAATTCATCATCCCTGTGAAAACCAGAATGACTGTCCTAGTTGCTCTGGCACATTTTAAAGAAGGTTAGGAAATTCCAATGAAATTTATTTTGTGAGACATAAAATTTAATATATAAAAACTTGATTTTTCCTTTGAACCCAAGGGAAACTATTTTGCAAGTGAAGTGAGACTGTGGAACAAGCAAAGGTGAACATGCACAATGTGGGCTACTTTTCAAAACTAGAAGAGAATGTGCCTAGTTCATGTATGTAGAATTACTAGAAAAGTCACTTAGCAAGAAGGAAAAGACTTGTAAGAGAAACCTGGTCATTTTCAGAGCAGACGTTTCAACAGAGTTAGCTAGTTGGACATCCTTTTGCCTCCTCCCTGAGTCTCGTCTCTCCTTCTGCATGCCAGCCTGGGGTTGCCCTTGTCAGGAACCCCACAGCCACATTGTTCTGGTTGCATCCATTAAAGCCACCTGGAACTCTATGTCACAGAGGCCTTCTGCCTTCTTAAAGCCTCAAGGCACTCATCACCTGGTCCAATGGCAGGCATGTGCTGAAGTGACATTAGGAGGCCTGCTCCCTTAGTGGGATTCAGCCTACACTCTCCTCCTAGGGTTTATATCTACTGTCCTTGTCCAACCCAGGAGCCCTGAGAGACTGACGAAAGGTCATTTTTAATCCTGCACATACACCCTTGATACTGTGCCTCCAAATGGAAATATCTCAATGCTTAGATTTTAACTGTTTATTGATTCACTCAACTAATAATTATAAATTGAGAACTTTCTATGTGTCAGACACTTCTAAGTGATATGGACTCCATATTGAAAAATTATTAAATTCATGATTGTAATGGAGATTACAATCTAGTAGGGGTGTTAGATAGTTAATAAATGTGTAGCAGTTTATCATGTGATGTTAGGTAGTAACAAGTGCTCTGAAGATAAATTAAGTGGCATATGAGGATAAAGAGAGAGAGAGGCTACTTTTCTGGACAGGAGGTCAGAGAAGGTTTTTCTTAAGAGATGGCATTTCAGCAGAGACCTAAAGGAAGAGTAAAAATAAGCCATATAGATATCTGTAGGACTTACAGATGTGCTGCTTGGGAAAACTGTAAGTGCAAAGTCCTTGGCATGGGAGTGTGCTTGAAAAGAGTAAAATGGATGGGTAAGTCAAGGGGTGGGTAGGAGAAAGTGAGGTTGGAGATAGCCAAGGGTCAAGTAAGGTAGATAATGCAGTGTCCCGCCAGTGGATAGGCTCAACTTATTTGAAGTGTGATAGGAAGCTAGTGGAGGATTTTGAGAAAGAAGCAATGTCACCTATTAACTTTCTGTTGCTTTTGTGGATTTTTGAAAATTTTACTTTTATGGTCTTTCCCTATGGCATTAAGATAGGAGGACATTTTTCCAAATTCCATTTGCTTTTGTCAACATCACCATGTGGGAAATAGTTTAGACATATAGATGTTCTGTCACTGCCAAAGGCATAATTAAAATGTCTGAGGCTTTATATAAAACTTTACAGAGGGCTTGGAGTGATGATGTTTCTTTCAAGTAACAAAATAAAACATAGATTACTTGAGCAATCTTCAGTGGAAATGGATGGTATGTCTTTCAGAATCCAAGGAAGAGGTCCCTCTGGGCACTGGGGAGCAGGGCTGCTCCAAGGGGCCTTCACAGCAGCTAGTTTTGATCCCTCTTCTGCAGTTTCAGATTAAAAGTCCACATTATTAAAAGAGAGAATTTGATTGGTTCAGCTTTACTCAGGGATCTTCTTCTTCCAAATCAATGGGTTCTAGTCAAGGGTGCAATGACAACAGAAATAAAACAGCTCTGAGAAGTCCTATATGGGTAAGGTGCATGGTTCCCAAAGACAAGGCTGGACAGACAATTTTCTAGTGGTTTCTGACAGCTCTGTGGGCAAGCACACAGATGCTTTGTTTACGTACTTTGATGGTGGTAGACCCTTGAAGCAAGGGCTTCTGGGTAGTAATCATGTCTCCACTTTCTTCCTCTATGGAGAGATGATATCCTGGGCAATTTGGTTGCAAAGTGCTTGATAGCAAGGGACACTTTTATCCCATTCTGTACCTCCTAGAACAAAGTGAAGAGCAGAGGAATTTCTGATGTTTAATTTTGCTTCAAGGCCCTAGGTTCTTTTTGATCCTGAAGCTGCCCTACAGGTTTTGTTTTACATTCTTAAAAGATTTGCTGATAACTTGGCAGGCAGATACGGTTTTATTGTGAAGAAATTTTGCCCATTCTCACATGTACTGTTGTGCCAAGAACATGGAATTCAGAGTCAGGAAACTATATTAAGTCTGGTTCCTAGAAAACTCTGAGGTGGAGATTGTGAGCAGGAATTCTATTGGGGAATGTTCTGGGGATCAGCACCTGTGAGGGAAGCTAGAGTGGGCAAAGGGAGAAGGTAAACTGGGGTGCCATAGGAACAGAGACTCCAGCCAATCCTACAGGGATCTCTGGAGCTAGGATGGACCTCCAATGGAAGATAGGCAAGGGAACCAGGACTCTGTACATGGCAGTGGTCAGTATGGGGCAAGGGCTTGCCTTGGGTTAGATAGCTTTCTTAGGTCTAAGCCTGGGTCCTGAAAGAGATGAGAACTCCCAGCCTCCAATCCGAGAAGCAGCTAGAGAATGAGTATTTATATCAGAATTGCAGGTTGGGGACAGGGAGGGCCTCCTTCATCCATCATGGCGTATACTCCAGACTTAAATTTCACTTCTTCCCCACCACACTGGCCTGTGAGGTCTTGAGAAGATCATCTGATTTATCCGAATCATGTCCTCATAAAACAGTGAACCCAACCAAACCAAATGAACAAACCTCATTTTAAAAATAGCATTAAATAAAGAATGTTGTAAGCACTTTGGAGGATATTTTCACTTAGGTTGTATTGTTTAATTCTCTACAAGTCTATGGCATCATCTATTTTAGGACAACTATACTAATAAGCAGACAAATCCTCAGAGACAAGAATATGAGATAGTTTGCTTGAATTTGTACAGAAAAGTGCAGTCTCACGTGTTCCAAATGTAAATTCTTATTTTGGCCAATTCACTCAGCAGTAGAAATAACATGAATAATACTAAGACTTATAATGGCAAATAACCCCCAACTTACATGGTTGGTATGAAAACTGAATGAAATAAATTTACAAATCAAGTCATAAGTTGCTGAAAAAATTGAGTCAGTATCAGTGTTCCTCAAAATTGTTTTCGTCATCAGTAAGAGATGGGAATGGTCTGTTAGTGTGTTAGTTGCTTAGCCGTGTCTGACCTTTTGTAATCCCATAGACTGTAGCCTACCAGAATCTTCTCTCTGTGGAATTCTCTAGGCACAAATACTGAAGTGGGTTGCCATTTCCTTCTCCAGGAGGTCTTTCCAACTCAGGGACTGAACCCAGTCTTCTGCATTGCATGCAGATTCTTCACCATCTGAGCCACCAGGGAAGTCAGGAATGGTCTAATCCATCCTGAAAAAAGGAGAGAAGGTTTACACAGAATCCTAGAAAATCTCTCCTAGTCAACCTCTAAAAGGCACAGGGCATCATGTTGTCTCCAGTTTCTCTAACTGATGTTTCAATTTTTCTGGTTCGCTCTTTGAACGTTTAGTAAATTCGACTCACATATTTTGAGCAGAACTTTACTTTGTGAGAGTTGTGCTCAGGGTAAGGAAATGAAAGAAGCGTTGTCCTTCAGAGATAAAAATAAGACCATCAGTGACAGTGATGTGGGCTCCTGCTATGGAGGGAGAGAGACATTAAAGGAGCTTGGAACAGGCTCTGGGCATCTGGGCCAGACTCTTAAATTGTCAGGTGACTCCCAGCATAGATGTCAGCTTGAACTTTATTGACTTTGACTTTCGGGACCCATTTTTTAAAGGGTGAGGAAGTCATGGAAAAGAACCAGGCTGTGGTACCTCTACCAATTTGGAAAAAAAAAAAAAGCTCACAACTCTATATGTAAGGCTTCTTGCCACTGGTGCATTAAATATTTTACGTGACACACAAAATCCTAAGGAAAATAAGTTGTTTTGAGCACATACATGTACTCAGCAGCATGTTTAGATTGGAACTGAAAGAGTATCTCCATGTTGCTGTGAAAGCCCACTTTTACATTTGTCTCATAATTACCTTTCTAAAAAATTCCATTTTGTGATCGAATTTTTGCTTATTGTTCTTTTTTTGGAAAATAATCAAATGTTACTACTAACATGTACTATTTGACCAACGGTATTACTCCTGAACCATTAGGTCTAAAGTTCTCGATTTTCTCATGTTTATTTTCCCCCATCTGGCTTCATTTAGTAAATTCCAGATTCTCCAGGGTAGCAAGTTCAGTAGAGGTCAATGGATTCTCATGTCACTAGTTTGTTTACTTTTTGTCTCCACTTGACCTAGATTAAAAAGTCAAGCCTATTTTGGCAGGAGAAATTATTTGAAAAGGTGTTGTAATGTTTCTAGGATGGTTAAAATGAATAGGAAAATTCTTTCTGTAATTATAGAGAGACTAAGTCTAAAATGGTTAGTTTGTTTAATCACAGTTTCCTTGGCTTCAATGGCAACATGAAAACATGTCTGCTGGGGCTATGTTTCTTATCACTGAATGAACCATTCAATGCAAATGACTGACATTTAATTATGTGTTGGTAGTATAGACTTGGTTAATGTTTGGGGCATGATGTAGCATAATATATCAAAGTATAAAATAATATAGATATACATATCATGTGTGTGCTTAGTCACTCAGTCATGTCTGACTCTTTGTGACCTCAAGGACCATAGCCCGCTAGGCCCCTCTGCCCATGGGGATTCTCCAGGCAAGAATACTGGAGTGGATTGCCATGACCTCCTCCAGGGGAGCTTCCCAACCCAGGGATTGAACCCAGGTCTCCCCTATTGCAGGTGGATTCTTTATCAGCTGAGCTATCAAGGAAGCCTATATTATAGCTAAAGACAATTCTAGTTGTGATTTGTAGCAGAGAAGAAAAAATAGTAAAATCTTGAACATGTTTATTTTACTCTTTTGTTCCCAAAACTGTTGTCCTTTGACTCAGAACTGTGAACAAATGAAAAGTGTCCCTTGGCATAAGATGCAAAGCTCATGAAGACCATTAAAAAATTGTTTCACATTTTCACTTATAAAATATTGGAGACATGATATAAACAACAATTAGCCTTAGGAATGGATATCATAGCAGAAGCATCCTTCATGTGTGTGGTCTAGCCAAAATTCCTATTTTAATCTGAGGAATGTAAATACAATTATGAGAGGCTTCCCAGGTGGCGTGAGTGGTAAAGAACCAGTGCCAGAGACTTAAGAGATGTGGTTCAGTCATTGGGTTGGGAAGATTCCCTGGAGGAGGGCACGGCAGTCCACTCCACTATTCTTGCCTAGAGAATCCCATGGACTGTGAAGCCTAGTGGGGGTACAGTCCACATGGTTGCAAAGAGTGGGACAGGACTGAAGCAAGTTAACATGCATGTAAATACAATTATCCGTCTTATAACACAGATCAGGGTTATCTCAGTCTTAGTAGTATTGACATTTTGTGCTGGAGAATTCTTTGTTCTGCATTATAGAATGTTTAGTAGCATCCTTAGCATCTAGCCAGTAGATGCTGGTGAAGTGAAGTGTTAGTTGCTCAGTCGTGTCCGACTCTTTGTGATCCCATGGACTGTAGCTCATCAGTCTCCTCTGTCCATGGGATTCTCCAGGCAAGAAAACTGGAATGGGTTGTCATTTCCTTCTCCAGGGGAATTTTCCCTAACCCAGGGATCAAACCCAGGTTTCCTGCATTGTAGGCAGATCCTTTACTGTCTGAGACACCAGGGAAGCTCCTAGAAGTTGGTAGCGCCTCCAATCTCCCCCTTCCCCAACCATGACAACCAAAAATATCTCCAGACATAGTCAAGTGTCCTGGGTGTGGGGGAAGGGACAAATTACCCTATTGGAGAATCCGTACACTAAAAAACTCCGGGGTTTCATGGTGACGTTCCATATTATAATTTAAACACAAAATTTACCTATGGAAAATATTTGAAAGATCTGTAATCTTTGCTAAGAAGATTAAAAAAGGGAACTATATCATATATCTGGCACACAGTGGCTAGAAAAAAATGTCTTTGTGTGAACTTTCCAGTGCTATGATTTAGTGAGACATTTAGAGGAGGAGAGACTTCAAGGCCTTTCTGTTTTCAAGCCCATAGAATCCAATGGCATGTTTTGAAAATTACAGCCAAAGTAACTGAAGTATAAATTGTGTAATTCTCATATTGCCTTCATTTCAAAAAGGAAAATAACATTTAGATTTAGAGAGAAAGAAGTTGTCAGCAACTTTGGGAAATCTCTTGGTAAGTCTAACTATACCAAAGACCATAGGAAAACAATTAGGCCTTTTCTTAGTGATGTTGCCA
Organism: Neotragus pygmaeus; assembly: GCA_006410875.1. Lineage (NCBI taxonomy): Eukaryota > Metazoa > Chordata > Mammalia > Artiodactyla > Bovidae > Neotragus > Neotragus pygmaeus. The sequence goes on along the minus strand of SJYV01020496.1, from coordinate 61,461 downwards.
TGGAGAATCATATTTTCATCCTTCGTCCACACGATTTTCTCATTTATAGTTTGCAAGTATAGGACTGAGAGTACACTATTAATATTTTTCTGTCAACGACTGTTCCTATATACTCTTCTATTTTTCCTTTTATGTTTTTGTTAAATTTATTTATATTTCTCTAGAGTTTAAAAAAAAAAAAAACGGATTCACAACTCAGTTCAGTTCAGTTCAGTCACTCAGTCATGTCCGACTCTTTGTGACCCCATGAATCTCAGCATGCCAGGCCTCCCGGTCCATTACCATCTCCCGGAGTTCACTCAGACTCATGTCCATCAAGTCGGTGATGCCATCCAGCCATCTCATCCTCTGTTGTCCCGTTTTCCTCCTGCCCCCAATCCCTCCCAGCATCAGAGTCTTTTCCAATGAGTCAACTCTTTTCATGAGGTGGCCAAAGTACTGGAGTTTCAGCTTCAACATCATTCCTTCCAAAGAACACCCAGGGCTGATCTCCTTCAGAATGGACTGGTTGGATCTCCTTGCAGTTGGCGTTAGGATTTACAACAATTGGCCTTCCCATTTGACTTTTATGCATACATGCAAGTGTGTATGGATGAGTTCTTGGAGGAACCCCTAGTCGGCTTGCCTTTTTATGTCCATTTATAAGTCTCTCCTTCAACATGTCTTCCACCTACAGCATGTATGTTGTCCTTAGGAAAAGATGTTTTCAACATTTTTTAGTTTAAATTCAGTCAGATCCAGATTTTGCATCAAATTGCATTGTAGGAGTCAGAGTACCCTTAAAGAACAAAAGCTCGGTCATCGTCCTCTCTCAGGTCAGGAGTACATGCAGTGGTCTGACTTTCCTGGGACAGACTGCTCTGGCCTTTTAAGGCAAGCGTTTACTCCCACAGCTGCTTGCCTGCCCAGGACTCCCTGTAGTGCTACCCCACAGCTAGTCTGAACATCTTGGCCAATTCTCTATTAAGTATGTTAGGTTGTGCAGTTTATTTTCTCCCATCATCTTCACAACCCCCCTTTCTTAAAGATAATTCACATTTTTCGAAGCTTATAGAAAACTGTGGAAATCTTATATTTGACTCTTGTCCCTCATCTGCCCATTTCCTGTCTTCTCCCAGCTACAGTTAACCACTATTGTCAGTTTCTTATGTGTCCTTCCAGAATTTGTATACACACACACACACACACACACACACACACACACACACATATATATTGAATATATATATATTCAATATATTCATTATCTCTTTTCTTTCTTCCTCAAAAGAGAAGATGCCATACATGAAGAGGAGCACATTGCTTTTCCCACTTACCAATTTTCCCTAGGGGACCTTTCCATAGTAGTACACAAAGAGCTTGCTTATTATTTCTTATAGCTGCAATATTGTTCATTATATGAATGTACATAATTTATTTATCCCCATATAGATGGACACTTGCATTAGTTCCATTCTTTCACTATCACATTAGTAGTGAAGAACATTTAACCATTATGTTTTGTACAAGTGCAAGTATATATGCAGGATAAATTCACAAAATGAAACTGCAGGGTCCAGGGATAGGTGCAGTTCTAATTTTGATAGATAGTGGAAAACTGTCTACCATAAGGATAATCTTAACAGCAGCATATGAGAGTGCCTGTTTCTTAACAGAAGCATATGAGAGTGCCTGGCCAACTGAGTGTTAACATAATTTTGAGTTATCACAATATGATAGATAAAAATGGGATAGTTTTAATTCACATTTCTTTTTTTATGAGTAAAGCTGAGATCTATGGCTTAATCTTGATTGGGCCTTTTGAATTCTTGTTAGATTGTGCTTGTTGAGCTCTAATAATTTTATGCAATATGAAGTCATATGGGGGCTACTTGGAAGGTAGGACTCTCCAGCTCTGTCTGGATGTCAGCATTAACACAGCTCAGAGAATGTGCTTAAGTGTGTTCCACTATTTCTCTTAGAATGAACCCGATATGTGTCTATCAAAATACTGAATTTCATAGCTACTAATTTGTGTTTTCTTCTGATAGTTTATGTATTCTAAGACTAGCAGTTTGAGTCAATTACTTGTCTTTATCTGTGACAACACTTTCTATTTCCTCTGTAAGTGCTCTGGAGTTATGACAAAGAGTAATGCTTTCTCATTACGGCAAATCTGAAATTCTGTCTCCATTTCCATCATGTGAAGGACAAAATAATGGAGAGGTTTCCTGTCAGAAATTGTCCTCTGGGTATCATCTTTCCCATTGCATTCTATTCTGTATAGATAGATATAGACGTTGCCACCAAGTGAGTGCCTTCATATAGGCAATCATCATTCAGCCAGTATTCATGGAGTGTCTACTATATGCCAGACACTGTTACAGGCACCTAGCATGATCTGTTATGGCCCAGCAAAGACAGACGTTGGGTCTTCATCACATTTACTAGACTGGGTGTGAGTTGGAAGGACTATGCATGGACAACACATATTACACTGTCCATCAAAAGATCAAGACTGGCAACTGGGACACCAAGTTCTATCCTTGGATTTGCCCTTATCTTGCTGTGAATATTGGACAAGCTCTTTCTACTCTATGGGCCCCAGCTTTCTCATCTGTGAAAAATGTAATGTTGACTAGAATAGATGATATTTACATCCCTTCTAGTTTTAACATTCTAAGATCATAATGCCCATATGCTACTTTAACAATTTCAAAATACCCAAGAATCCACATTTATATACCAAGAAGAATAATTGTGCCCCTTCCCATTTGCGGATACCCCTCCAAGTATTCATAATTATTTTTTTTCCATCTGGAGGTGGCAGGAATATATTAGAACTTGTCATGGTATGTAAATATTTGCATTAAAAAGTCTCCTAGGACATTAAATATTCAACATTTATGACATTTTTTTTATCAAAGTATTTCTGAGTGAATAAAATGTCATGAAGTATAAATCTCAGTGAAAATCTTCAACAATAGACAGACTCTGGAGAAGCCAGCAGTACTCAGAGCATGGATATCAGAAACAGACATTGTGATGTTGACCTATGCTCTGTAGGACCGTCTGCTTTCTCACTCTGGAAGGATTCAGCTCCACTGGAAAGGAAGATACTGTAGTCTAACTCTTCATCTAGAACCAGGCCACCTGCCTATGAACCTGGAAGCAGTGAATGCATTTTTGAAAAATGCTTTAAAATGTCCCACACCGTCATTTTATCACTTCACCCTCACCTCTGCTTTCTCCATACCCATTTCTGTTCTCTATTATATTCACCCTGGGGTATTCCTCAGGTTAAACAATTCCATCTTACGTGGTAGCAGATTAAATTGTACACTCAGTTTTAATATGTATCCTATTTCATTGATTTGCAATCCAACTTTAAACAAGTTAAAAAATTTATCTTTAATGTAGAATATTTAGGTTAATGATATTAACCTATCATTCATCATTTTGGATAATAAATATCTCTTTATTATTTTTGAGTTAACATGATTTAGGGGAAAAGAATGGAGTTTTGGAGTCTAGTTTTAAATGTTGGTTTCATCAATTACTGGTTATAATTTACCAGCTTTATAATTTATATGACTTGTTTTTTTTCCTCGAATGATGATACTAATAACTTTCAAATCATTATGAGGTTAGAAATAATATATAAACATACAAAGCTAT
>SJYV01020496.1:38116-57639 GCA_006410875.1 Neotragus pygmaeus | reverse complement strand
ACACACACACACACACACACACACACACACACACACATATATATTGAATATATATATATTCAATATATTCATTATCTCTTTTCTTTCTTCCTCAAAAGAGAAGATGCCATACATGAAGAGGAGCACATTGCTTTTCCCACTTACCAATTTTCCCTAGGGGACCTTTCCATAGTAGTACACAAAGAGCTTGCTTATTATTTCTTATAGCTGCAATATTGTTCATTATATGAATGTACATAATTTATTTATCCCCATATAGATGGACACTTGCATTAGTTCCATTCTTTCACTATCACATTAGTAGTGAAGAACATTTAACCATTATGTTTTGTACAAGTGCAAGTATATATGCAGGATAAATTCACAAAATGAAACTGCAGGGTCCAGGGATAGGTGCAGTTCTAATTTTGATAGATAGTGGAAAACTGTCTACCATAAGGATAATCTTAACAGCAGCATATGAGAGTGCCTGTTTCTTAACAGAAGCATATGAGAGTGCCTGGCCAACTGAGTGTTAACATAATTTTGAGTTATCACAATATGATAGATAAAAATGGGATAGTTTTAATTCACATTTCTTTTTTTATGAGTAAAGCTGAGATCTATGGCTTAATCTTGATTGGGCCTTTTGAATTCTTGTTAGATTGTGCTTGTTGAGCTCTAATAATTTTATGCAATATGAAGTCATATGGGGGCTACTTGGAAGGTAGGACTCTCCAGCTCTGTCTGGATGTCAGCATTAACACAGCTCAGAGAATGTGCTTAAGTGTGTTCCACTATTTCTCTTAGAATGAACCCGATATGTGTCTATCAAAATACTGAATTTCATAGCTACTAATTTGTGTTTTCTTCTGATAGTTTATGTATTCTAAGACTAGCAGTTTGATTCAATTACTTGTCTTTATCTGTGACAACACTTTCTATTTCCTCTGTAAGTGCTCTGGAGTTATGACAAAGAGTAATGCTTTCTCATTACGGCAAATCTGAAATTCTGTCTCCATTTCCATCATGTGAAGGACAAAATAATGGAGAGGTTTCCTGTCAGAAATTGTCCTCTGGGTATCATCTTTCCCATTGCATTCTATTCTGTATAGATAGATATAGACGTTGCCACCAAGTGAGTGCCTTCATATAGGCAATCATCATTCAGCCAGTATTCATGGAGTGTCTACTATATGCCAGACACTGTTACAGGCACCTAGCATGATCTGTTATGGCCCAGCAAAGACAGACGTTGGGTATTCATCACATTTACTAGATTGGGTGTGAGTTGGAAGGACTATGCATGGACAACACATATTACACTGTCCATCAAAAGATCAAGACTGGCAACTGGGACACCAAGTTCTATCCTTGGATTTGCCCTTATCTTGCTGTGAATATTGGACAAGCTCTTTCTACTCTATGGGCCCCAGCTTTCTCATCTGTGAAAAATGTAATGTTGACTAGAATAGATGATATTTACATCCCTTCTAGTTTTAACATTCTAAGATCATAATGCCCATATGCTACTTTAACAATTTCAAAATACCCAAGAATCCACATTTATATACCAAGAAGAATAATTGTGCCCCTTCCCATTTGCGGATACCCCTCCAAGTATTCATAATTATTTTTTTTCCATCTGGAGGTGGCAGGAATATATTAGAACTTGTCATGGTATGTAAATATTTGCATTAAAAAGTCTCCTAGGACATTAAATATTCAACATTTATGACATTTTTTTTATCAAAGTATTTCTGAGTGAATAAAATGTCATGAAGTATAAATCTCAGTGAAAATCTTCAACAATAGACAGACTCTGGAGAAGCCAGCAGTACTCAGAGCATGGATATCAGAAACAGACATTGTGATGTTGACCTATGCTCTGTAGGACCGTCTGCTTTCTCACTCTGGAAGGATTCAGCTCCACTGGAAAGGAAGATACTGTAGTCTAACTCTTCATCTAGAACCAGGCCACCTGCCTATGAACCTGGAAGCAGTGAATGCATTTTTGAAAAATGCTTTAAAATGTCCCACACCGTCATTTTATCACTTCACCCTCACCTCTGCTTTCTCCATACCCATTTCTGTTCTCTATTATATTCACCCTGGGGTATTCCTCAGGTTAAACAATTCCATCTTACGTGGTAGCAGATTAAATTGTACACTCAGTTTTAATATGTATCCTATTTCATTGATTTGCAATCCAACTTTAAACAAGTTAAAAAATTTATCTTTAATGTAGAATATTTAGGTTAATGATATTAACCTATCATTCATCATTTTGGATAATAAATATCTCTTTATTATTTTTGAGTTAACATGATTTAGGGGAAAAGAATGGAGTTTTGGAGTCTAGTTTTAAATGTTGGTTTCATCAATTACTGGTTATAATTTACCAGCTTTATAATTTATATGACTTGTTTTTTTTCCTCGAATGATGATACTAATAACTTTCAAATCATTATGAGGTTAGAAATAATATATAAACATACAAAGCTATCTAAACACAGTAGGATTCAATAAATGTTCACTGTTTTATAATTATCATTATTTTTATGATTGATTAGACAAAATATCTGCTAGCAAATTTTTCTCTAAATTTTCCATATAAGGCAAATATTAGGAAATTAGATCTTGCTGTTTTTATTCCTTATTGGTATTTGAGAAATATTTATTTTTTATTTTATTGCTATCTGAAAGCATCTAGTAACAGATGATGAACATTCAAATACTGGACCTCTTCAAAGAGGGATGAATAATTGCTCATATAATCTGGTAATTGATCACAGTGTATAGAAAATAGTATATATTTCTAAAATGCCAAAGTAGAGCTCTTATTTTTCTCATTGCTGTTATTCTCAAATTCAATATCATAAAAATATCAACAACATTTTATTTAATGCAATTGACTTTATTAAGTTTGGAGACTTACGAAGAAAGTAACCGTGTTTTTAAAGGAGGAGAAAAGGACACTGAAATATCAGAAAGGGGTGATCTGAACAGGAGTACAAGGATGAATCTCAGAAGCCAGTCTGACCTTCCGGGGACACATCGCGTTGCAGAGCGGAGCCTCTAGATGGCGAAGGAACACCGCGGAGACTGCACGGCTTCTGCACAGCTCGCAGCGGTGGACGCGCTCAGAGCTCTGGTGATTTAACAGCCCGCATGCGGAGCCGTTTGGTTGCAACACCATTTCCTCAAGTTATTAATTATGCTCTCAGCATAAATGCCGAACTCCTATTTTCAGGCCACCGTGTACCCCTGCCTTGAAAGAATAGTTGCTTAAATATAAGAGAGCACGATGTGTAATTCAGCAACGCATCACTTTTTCTAAAAGGAAAGCGTGTTCAGGTGACTGGCCTTTTAGTGTTTGAGAAGCAGTCACCTTTTTTGGGGGTTGGGGGGGGAGGTGCGAGACCCTCAGAGAGCGACCTGAGAACAGAGGTTTACGGTCAAGACTCAGAAATGGTGTGAGTTTGAATCTCTGCTCACCTGAGTCTCCCTGCGTTCCTGGATAAGGTATGGACACTCTCTGGGCTTTGGTTTGTGGTCTGGAGATAACAAGGACGCCTACTTCATAAGGTGGTTGTAAAGAATAAAGAGCGTTTGTAGTAAAGCACTTGGCAAAGAGATTGCGCGGTAAGTACCCAATAAATGACAGAACTGGTCCTTGGTGAAGGACTAATACGAGTTAAATTGGTTTATTGAAGCTGAACAATCCGTATCATGGGAACGTGAGACACCTCTGAATCTGAAGCAGTGATTAAACATCCTATCAGCTTTCTATTCCTTGCTATTTGTATGAAAGAATGTGCCTAATTCTCTATGTCTGGCTGACAGAATGTTTTGGAGAGGGGACGGGTGGCTGCAAAGTTCCGACAGGATTTTCAGGGTACACTTTAACACAACACCCCAATGTAGCTTCTCAATAGAATTATGGTGCTTTCTTAAAAGTCAGCATAAAGAACCTTGTCAACAGCTGATGTTCAGAAAGGAGAGGGAGGAGCCAGTATTTTTCCTGAAGTCTAGGAACAGAGCTTTATGCTACCAGATTCTGGTTACAGTTGCTGCCCTCAATAAGCATCTCCAAAGGAATCCTAGAGAAGTCACTTTCAGCTTCCCAACCCAGGGATCGAACCTAGGTTTCCTGCATTGCAGGCAGATTGTTTACTGTCTTAGCCACCAGGGAAGCTCAGAAAAGTCACAGAAAGGGATATTTTGAATAGTTTTCCTATAGTAACTGAAACAGTGTATTACAGCTAAGTAAATGTAGGAGTTAGGGGAAAACATGACATGTTAAACAAGAAAAATAGCAGCAAGGGTTGAGAAGCCATCTTTTATAAAATTACATTGTCCTCATCTTTTTATATTTTGGCCTAATCTTTTCATTCTCAGTGAACTTTCAGCCATAAATTATCTGGGAAACATGTGGATAGTGATGCCAGAACTTAAAGGAGGTTGAGCTTTAAGTACTTTATGGGTACCCACAGGGACTTCCCTGGTGGATACGGTGGGAAAGAACCCTCTTACCAGTGCTGGAGATGGGAGTCGTGGGTTCGCTCCCTGGGTCAGGAGGATTCCATGGAGAAGGAAATGGCAACCCACTCCAGTTCCATGAACAGGGGAGCCTGGTGGGTTATAGTCTATAGGGTTGCAAAGAGTCAGACACTACCGAAACAATTTAGCATGCATGTGTAGGTACCCAGAGATATATTTATCTGAAAAAATGAATGGAAAAAATAAACACTTGTTTTTTATTCAGAAGAAGCAGCATATCTGAATGCCAATATTTAACTTACACCCTATTCTTCGTGCCCTGGAGAGTCAAGGGAAATTGGTTTTGTAGTTCTTGAATCTGCGTCTGTGGGCAGCTGTGCGTGACTGTAGACCTGTCCTCCTTGTCTTCACCGCTCTGCTAAACTGGCCTCTACCTGCCCTGTCCCTCCTTCCCTCCTGTGGTCAGAGGACCTCAAGCGGGCATATCAGTGGCTCTGTGGGCCTGAAGCAGGGCACCTCCGTGTGAAGCAGAAGTTCCAGCTCTCACCCAGGACCATGAGGTCTTCTCAGTAATCTTTGGCAAGTTACACATCATGGAAGCCATCCCTGTGTACTTAGGTTTTGAAGCTTGGAGATACTACATAGGCTTCCATAGATTCTGCTCTAATCATGGCTTAAATTCATTCTTTCCAGTTGCAGTTATTTTGTGCCTATTAGATGCCAGGTCCTCTGCTGCATGCTACACAGACATGTAATAGAGTAGGATGTGGTCCCTGCTCTCAGGTATTAATGAGAGTGACAAGCAGAGAAAGACAAAGAAGGCATTATACTGCCTGCACATCTGGTATGCGATTAGCCTACTGCTTCCCTGCTTTCCTATCCTTTGAGAGCTGGGGTTGTTGGTGATGAATTAATTGTGCAGGCGGTGAGCTGGTGTGAGGGCAGGAAAAAAAAAAGATCTCAGCCTTGCACGTTATGTCAGGATGATCTCAGCATTACATATCACAGAGCAGCCATTCCAGCAAAAAAAATGTAGCGAATTGGGCCTTATGTATTATAACCTACTTTATTAGGGAATTTCAGGATTGTAGGGGGCAATCTGTTATGTTCATGATAACTCAGAATGACGATTTTTTTCTTTGCCAATTTCCGTCTCTCTCTGTTGGAAACCCCTATCTCTATATGTACTGTGAGCTTCCTGAAATCTGAGGCAAGAGGAAAGAGATAAAATGATCACTTCTTTATTCACTTGGAAGGAGGAAGAGAGGAATTGGTTAGGATCTGGCGATGTTTGTTCTCTTGATTTCTTGTGTGAATACTTAGCATTTGAGACTATGGAACAAACTCTGGATAACTTGAACTGATAGCTTTGGAAATAACATATATAAATAGGTAAAATGGTCTTTATTTTATTTTATTGTTCAAGTTGAATTTTTATTTTATATTACAGTATAGTTCATTTTAAATGTTTTGTTAGTTTTAGGTATACAGTAAAGTAATAGTTTAATTGTCTTTTAATGGCACAATTTTAAGATAAAAGCCAATATTGGTACAATGTTTGGAACTAGAAATTTGGTATAATGTCATTTGCAAATGTGAGATTTTATTACTATCTCTTTTCTCATAGGTAATCATAATTTTATTGTACACATAAATACTACTGCATCATGTCATTCAGGTTTCTTTGAATGAAATAGTAACACTAACAAGATGCATGCTACTATCTGGAACCTAAGGGAGAACTAGAATCATTAGGTTACTGGAGGCGCATGAATAAATGGGGACCATCCATCTTACAGAAACTCAGAGGTTGACTCTTTGAATGTTGAGAGCAATTGAATATGAGTAATGTGTATGTGTGTGTATTCAAAATTTATAATGTGTTTCTGCCATCTTTATCAAAAGTCTTTGAAATGCAAAAATATGAAGAAACACATATTCACCTGAAGCATGAAGCAAGGCCCCAGGAAAGTCTTTCAAAACTCCATCTTAACACCCAGGAAGTGTCAAGTCATTCGTCATGTGTAATTGATATATCCCCTCTTCCCGTTCCTCCTTGAGCACAGGCATTGCAAAATGAGTCCTGAGGTTTTGCAGTAAATAACACTATTTTCAACAATTTGTTTCCATGTCTGGACAGATGTATCACTTAATTTGTCGATTCTGAAAATTTATTTTGTTCCATTTTTGTTCCTGGATGCAAACAGATAAATATCTGCTACTGCAAACATAGAATAAAAATCATAATTTTGGTATGTTAAAAAAATAGCACTATTTGTATGCTACCTTTGGATTTCAGTATGACAGCATGATTTATCAAAGCATCACAGTATTTAAGGAAAGTGAGATAGGTTTTGAAATGCAAAAGTCTAGGTGCAGAAAGGTCATGGAACTAATATAAGCATAGTTTCTTCAATTTTATATATGTGCAGAAGTCAATGATTTCCCTCTTCCAGGATGGTCTTTCAACTAGAAATAAATTTTGGCATGTAGTGTGTTACATGATCATGCAGAGTACATGTTCAATTAATGCATAGCTATTTAATTTTGGGTCGTCTTCCTTTAAGGGAAGTAGCTTTTGCATAGCTAATCTGCAAGTATTTGTTCTAGTGTCTCACTGTGTGCTTTGAGTTTGCTTAATTATCAGTGGTTTTCTTGAAGTGTGTGGGAATTCAAAATTTAAGCCCAATGATTTAGTCATATAACCGAAAAATGACTCAGCTCTGTTTCTTTTCTTTTTTTTTTCCTTTGCTTCCCAATCCATGTGGGAATGTGATGCTGTAATTTCTTAGAGAAATAAATCACCATAGTAAATAAAACTCTGTCTTTTAACCTTTGCACAAGGTTGTTGTTCAGTCGCTCAGTTGTATTTGATTCTTTGTGACCCCGTGAACGACTCTGTGACACCATGGACTTCAGCACGCCAGGCTTCCCTGTCCTTCACCATCTCCCAGAGCTTGCTCAAACTCATGTCCATCAAGTCCATCCAACCATCTCATCCTCTGTCATCGTCTTCTGATGCCTTCAATCTTTCCCAGCATCAAGGTTTTTCCCAGTGAGTCAGCTCTTTGCATCAGGTGGCCAAAGTACTGGCGCTTCAGCTTCAGCATCAGTCCTTTCAGTAAATATTCAGGGTTGATTTCCTTCAGGATTGACTGGTTTGAACACCACAGTTCGAAAGCATCAGTTCTTTGGTGCTCAGTCTTCTTTATGGTCCAACTTTCACATCCACACATGATTACTGGAAAAACCATAGCTTTGACTATATGAACCTTTGTCAGCAAAGTAATGTCTCTGCATTTTAATATGCTGTCTAGGTTTGTCATAGCTTTTCTTCCAAGGAGCAAGCGTCTTTTAATTTCATGGCTGCAGTCACCATCTGCAGTGATTTTGGAGCCCAAGAAAATAAAGTCTGTTGTTGTTTCCTTTGTTTCCCCATCTATTGGCCATGAAGTGATGGGACTGGATGCCATGATCTTAGTTTTTTGAATGTTGAGTTTTAAGCTAGCTTTTTTACTTTCCTCTTTCACCTTTATCAAGAGGTTCTTATAACTTCTCTTTTCTTTCTGCCCTTAGAGTGGTGTCATCTACATATCTGAAAGTGAAAGTGAAGTCGCTCAGTCCTGTCTCACTCTTTGCGACCACATGGACTGTAGCCTACCAGGTTTTGCCCATAGGATTCTCTAGGCAAGAGTACTAGAGTGGGTTACCATTTCCTTCTCCAGGGAATCTTCCCAACCCAGGGATCGAACCCGGGTCTCCCACATTGGAGGCAGACACTTTAACCTCTGAGCCACCAGGGAAGCCCCTAGATTGTTGATATTTCTCCCAGCAATCTTGATTTCAGTTTGTGCTTCATTCCAGGTAGGATGGTAATAAAANTAGAATGTCGACATTCACCCTTGCCATCTCTTGTTTGACCACTTCCAATTTGCCTGGATTCATGGACCTGACATTCCAGGTTCCTATGCACTATTGCTCTTTACAGCATCGGATCTTGCTTCTATCACCAGTCACATGCACAACTGGGTATTGTTTTTGCTTTGGCTCCATCCCTTCATTCTTTTTGGAGTTATTTCTCCACTGATCTCTAGTAGCATATTGGGCACCTAATGACCTGGGGATTCTCTCTTTTGGTATCCTATCATTTTGCCTCTTCATACTGTTCATGGGGTTCTCAAGGCAAGAATACTGAAGTGGCTTGCCATTCTCTTCTCCAGTGGACCACATTCTGTCAGCCCTCTCCACCATGACCCGACCGTCTTGGATTGCCCCACAGGCATGGCTTGGTTTCACTGAGTTAGACAAGGCTGTGGTCCTAGTGTGATTAGATTGACTAGTTTTCTGTGAGAATGGTTTCAGTGTGTCTGTCCTCTGATGCCCTCTTGCAACACCTACCATCTTACTTGGATTTCTCTTACCTTGGGTGTGGGGTATCTCTTTATAGCTGTTCCAGCAAAGCACAGCTGCTGCTCCTTACCTTGGACGAGGGGTATCTCCCTACTGCCACCGTTCTTGACCTTCAATGTGGGATAGCTCCTCTAGGCCCTCCTGCGCCTATGCAGCCACCGCTCCTCTGATTGTTCCTCCTGGCCGCGAGCCTGGCCTTGGGCGTGGGTGGCTCTTTCCAACTGTCACCCCTGGCCTGGGGGCTCGGGGTGGCTCCTAAGGGTCACCACCCCTAGCCTCGAGCATGAAGTGGCTTCTTCCAGCCGCCCCTGACCTCGGACGCGGGGTGTCTCCTCCCAGCCTCCCCTGACCTCGGAGGCAGGGTATCCAATCCAATTAAGCGTCTGAGCTTTTTTTTTTTTTCCCTCAGTCATTTTTTTATTGTCATAAACCTCTGCCTCTACATTGGGCTTTTGCAGTTCTGTGGAGTTTTCTCTCTCTTTCTTTTCTATTTTTCAAATTTTAAACCAATTATTATTTTTCTACATTTATCCCTTTGTTTGCTTTTCTTACTGTTTTTTTCCCCTTGCAGTTAATCTTTAACATATATAAATCTTTTTCATCTACCTCTATTTAACTTTGCATATCTATTCCTTCTTTCTTTTCTTTCTCTCCTTTCCTCTCAACATACTTGTTAGTTTTTTCATTGCTTTTTGCCCCACTTGGCACCTTGCTTTAGTATTGTTTTCTAGTTTCTGCCTTATTTAGTTTTGTTCTGATAGATATAATTTTTGGTTTCCTTTGTTCACAGGGTCAAACTATTGTATTTTTGTTGGATGTTTTGACTTTGCTTATCGGTGTGTATGTATATGTGTATATTCAGTCACATTTTCTATTGTTGTTATAAACGTATGCCTCTACATTGGGCTTTTGCAGTACTGAGGGGATTTCTTTTTTTTTTTTTCCCATTTTTCTTTCTTCTTTTGTTCTTTTCTTTTCTTTTTTAAAATAATTTTAACTTAATTTTTAAACATTTTTTTATACAATTTATTCCTTTGTTTGCCTTTCCTACTGTTTTTTCCCCTTTCAGTTAATCTTTACTATATGTAAATCTTCCATATATACCTCTATTAACTTGCATATCTACTCCTTCTTTCTTTCCTTTCCTCTCAACGTGGAAAATCTGTCAGGTTTGTTTCCACTGCTTTATCCCCACTTGGCGCCTTGCGTTAGTTTTGTTTTCCAGTTTGTGCTTTGTTTAGTTTTGCTCTCAACTGGTAAATATAATTTTTGATTTCCTTTGTTCACCAGGTCAATCTACTGTCCTTTATTTTGGTTAAATTGTTTGCACTTTGTTCATGGACAGAGGAGCCTGGAAGGCTGAAGTCCATGGGGTTGCTGAGGGTCAGACACGACTGAGCGACTTCCCTTTCACTTTTCACTTTCATGCATTGGAGAAGGAAATGGCAACCCACTCCAGTGTTCTTGCCTGGAGAATCCCAGGGATGGGGGATCCTGGTGGGCTTCTGTCTATGGGGTCACACAGAGTCGGACACAACTGAAGTGACTTAGCAGCAGCAGCAGCATGGGCGTATATGAATATGTGTATATTCCATTATTTTAATTATTCTATGTCTGCTTTTGTAACTGCTGTTTGTTTGAGGTTCATCTTTGGTTTCTCATTTTTGGTTATTTGTTTTAATCTCACAGTGCCATAACAAACCACTTGTGGAATCTTCATTCCTGTCCAGAGATCAAGCCCTGAGCCTTTGGAGTGGGAACACTGACTCCAAGACCCTAGAATACCAGAGAACTAACCCTAGGGAGTGTCAAATAATGAGAACTCACACTAAAGGAAACCACTTGAATACAAGACCCAGCATCACCCAATTACCAGTAACACCCTGTACAGGACACCTCATCTAAACAACAAACAAGACAAAAATAAAAACCCAACCAACAGCAGACAGGATTACCACCTCACTTAGCTTTGCCCATCAGAGGAAAAACAAACAAACAAACAAAACAGCACAAATCTCACCCTATAAGAAGCTCACACATATCACTGGACCAACCTCAGGAAGACAGAAACCAAAAGGAAGAAAGAATTCAACCATTTTCAAGGAAAGAATTCAACATTCCTTGAAGCCTGGGAAAAGGAGACCTCAAAACACAATAAGTTAAAAAAATAATAATAAAAAGGCAGAGAAATAGTGCACAAGTGAGGGAACAAAGTCAAAACACAGAAGTCCAAATAAATGAAAAGGAAGTAGGCAAAATCCCTGAAAAAGAATTCAGAATAGTGATAGTAAAGATGATCAAAAGCCTTGAAAACAAAATGGAGAAAATGTAACAATCAATTAACAAAGACCTAGAAGAATTCAAGAATAAACATACAGAGAGAAACAGCACAATTACTGAAATTAAAAATACTCTAGAAGGAATAAATAGCAGAATATATTAAGCAGAAGAATGAATCAGTGAGCTGGAAGATAAAATGGTGAAAATAACTTCTGAAGAGCAGAATAAAGTGAAATAATGAAAAGAACTGAGGACAGTCTCAGAGCCCTCTGGGACCATATTAGTTACACCAACATTTGAATTATAGGGATCCCAGAAGAAGAAGAGAAAAAGAAAGAGTATGAGAAAATGTTTGAAGAGATTATAGTTGAAAATTTCCCCAACATGGAAAAGGAAATAGTTAATCAAATCCAAGAGGCACAAAGAATCACATACAGGATAAACCCAAGAAGAAATACACCAAGACACATGCTAATCAAACTAACAAATACTGAACACAAATAATATTAAAAGCAGCAAGGGAGAAGCAACAAGTAACATACAAGGGAAACCCCATATGCTTAACAACTGATCTTTAAGCAGAAGTCTGCAGGTCAGAAGGGAATGGCAGGATATATTTGAAGTACTGAAAGGGAAAAATCTACAACCAAGATTACTGTACTTGGCAAGGAGCTCATTCAAAATTGATGGAGAAATAAAAAGCTTTTCAGACAAGCAAAAGTTAAGAGAATTCAGTACCACCAAACCAGCTTTATGACAGATGTTAAAGGGACTTATATAGTCAAGAAATACAAGAGAAGGAAAAAGATATACAAAATCAACCCCAAACAATTAAGAAAATGGCAATAGGAACATATATATCAATAATTACTTTAAATATAAATGGATTAAATGCTGCAACCAAAAGACACAGACTGGCTGAATGAATAAAAAACAAGACCCACGTATATACTATCTACAAGAAACCCACTTCAGACCTCAAGACACATAGAGACTGAAAGTGAAAAGATGGAGAAATATATTCCATGAAAATGGGAAGCAAAAGAAAGCTGGAGTAGCAATCCTCATATCAGACCTTAAAGAAAATTACAAGAGATAAGGAAAGACACTACATAATGATCAAGGGATCAATCCAAGAGGAAGACATAGCAATTGTAAATATCTGTGCACCAAATATAGGAGCACCTCCATACATAAGACAAACGCTAGCAGAGATAAAAGGAAAAACTGACCTTCACAATGATAGTAGGGGACCTTAACACCCCACTGACATCAATAGATCATCAAAACAGAAAGTGAATAAGGAAACACAAGTCTTATATGATACATTAGATGAGATGGATCTTATTGATATCTTCAGGACATTCCATCCAAATGCAGAAGAATATACCTTCTTTTTAAGTACACACGGAACATTCTCCAGGATAGACCACATCTTGAGTCATAAATCAAACCTCAGTAAATTTAAGAAAATTGAAATCATATCAAGCATCTTCTCTGACCACAACACTATGAGACTAGATATAAAGTACAAGAAAAAATTATAAGAAATTTTGGAGATTAAACAACACATTTCTAAATAACCAACAGGTTACTGAAGAAATCAAAAGGGAAATAAAAAAAATTTCTAGAAACAAATGACAATAAAAATACAACAATTCAAAACCTATTGGATGGAGCAAAAGCAGTTCTAAGAGGGAAGTTTAGAGGAATATAATCCTACCTTAAGAAATAAGAAAAACATCGAATAGACAACCAAACTTTACACCTAAAACAACTGGAAAAAGAAGAACCAAAAAAAGAAAAACCACCCCAAAATTAGTAGAAGGAAAGAAATCATAAAGATGTGAGTAGAAATAAATGAAAAAGAAAGGAAAGAAACAATAGTAAACCTTAATAAAACTAAAAGCTAGTTTTTTGAGAAGATAAACAAAGCTGACAAACCTTTAGCCAAATTCATCAAGAAAAAAAGAGAAAAGAATCGAATCAACAAAATTAGAAATGAAAAATGAGAGGTTACAATAGACAATGCAGAAATAAGACTATTATGAACAACTATATGGCAATAAAATGGATAACCTGGAAGAAATGGATCGATTCTTAGAAAAGTTCAATCTTCTAAGACTGAACCAGGAATAAATAGAAATTATGAACAACCCAATTATAAGCACTGAAATTGAAGCTGTGATCAATAATCTCCCCAAAAACAAAAGTCCAGGACCAGATGGCTTCACAAGAGAATTCTATCAAGCATTTAGAAAAGAGCTAATGCTTAGCCTTCTAAAGCTATTTCAGAAAAATTGCAGAGGAAGGAACACTTCTAAACTCATTCTATGAGACCACC
Organism: Neotragus pygmaeus; assembly: GCA_006410875.1. Lineage (NCBI taxonomy): Eukaryota > Metazoa > Chordata > Mammalia > Artiodactyla > Bovidae > Neotragus > Neotragus pygmaeus. The sequence goes on along the minus strand of SJYV01020496.1, from coordinate 44,123 downwards.
ATCTCCCTGACACCAAAACCAGACAAAGACAACACACACAAAAAGAAAACTACAGGCTACTATCACTGATGAACATAGATGCAAAAATCCTCAATAAAATTCTAGCAAACAGAATCCAGCAATATAGTAAAAAGATCATACATCATGGCCAAGTGGGCTTTATTCCAGGGATGCAAGGATTCTTCAATATTCACAAATCAATCAATGTGATACACCACATTAAGAAATTGAAAGATAGAAACCATGTGATTATCTCAATAGATGCAGAAAAAGCCTTTGACAAAATTCAACATCCATTTATGGTAAAAACCCTCCAAAAAGCAGGCATAGAAGGAACATGCCTCAACATAATAAAAGCCATATATGACAAACCCACAGCAAACATTATCCTCAATGGTGAAAAATTGAAAGCCTTTCCCCTAAAGTCAGGATGCCCAATCTCATGACTATTATTCAACATAGTTTTGGAAGTTTCAGCCACAGCAGTCAGAGAACAAAAAGAAATAAAAGGAATCTATATTGGAAAAGAAGAAGTAAAACTCTCACTGTTTGTAAATTACATGATCCTCTACATAGAAAACCCAAAGCTGCAGGATGTAACATTAACACAAAAATCCTTTGCATTCTTATACACTAACAATGAGAAAACAGAAAGAGAAATTAAGGAAACAATTCCATTACCATTGCAATGAAAAGAATAAAATACTTAGTAATAAATCTACCTAAAGAAACAAAAGACCTATATATAGAAAACTATAAAACACTAATAAAAGAAGGCAAAGATGATGCAAATAGGTAGAGAAATACACCATGTTCATGGATCAGAAGAATCAATATAGTGAAAATGAGTATACCACCCAAATTTTTGCATTCCAATCCCTTATAATGAAAAGGACATCTTTTTTTGGATGTTAGTCCTAGAAGGTCTTGCAGATCTTCATAGAACCGTTCAACGTCAGGCTTCTTCAGCATTACTGGTCTGGGCATAGACTTGGATTACCGTGATACAGAATGGTTTGACTTGGAAATGAATAGAGATCATTCTGTTGCTTTTGAGACTGCATTCAAATACTGCATTTCAGACTCTTTTGTTGACTGTTATGGCTACTCCATTCCTTCTAAGGATTCTTGCCCACAGTAGTAGGAGCAGAAGGGGATAACAGAGGATGAGATGGTTGGATGGCATAACCGACGCAGTGGACATGTGTTTCAGTAAACTCTGGGAGTTGGTGATGGACAGGGAGGCCTGGCGTGCTTCAGTCCATGGGGTCAGAAAGAGTTGGACAAGACTGAGCAAGTGAACTGAACTGACTGACCCAAAGCAATCTATGGATTCAATGCAATGCCTATCAAGATACCAATGGTATTTTTCACAGAACTAGAACAAATAATTTCACAATTTGTTTGGAAATACAAAAAACTTTGAATAGCCAATGCAATCTTGAGAAAGAAGATTGGAACTGGAGGAATCCACCTGTCTGACTTCAGGCTATACTACAAAGCTACAGTCATCAAGACAGTATGTCACAAAGACAGAAATATACAGCAACAAAACAAAATAGAAAGCCCAGAAATAAATCCACGTACCTATGGACAGCTTATTTTTGACAAAGGAGGCAAGAATATACAATGGAGAAAAGACAGTCTCTTTAACAAGCAGTGCTGGGAAAACAGTTCAAACTAGAACACTTTCTAACACCATACACAAAAATAACCTCAAAATGGATTAAAGATCTAAATGTAAGCCCAGAAACCAAAAAACTCCTAGAGGAAAACATAGGCAAAACACTCTATGACATAAATCACAGCAGGATCCTCTATGACCCACTTCCCAGAGTAATGGAAATAAAAGAAAAAATAAAGAAGTGGGACCTAATTAAACTTAAAAAGCTTTTGCACAACGAAGGAAACTATAAGTGAGTTGAAAAGACAGCCTTCAGAAATAGAGAAAATAATAGCAAATGAAGCAACTGATTAAGAATTAATCCTAAAAATATACAAGCAGCTCGTGCAGCTCAATACCAGAAAAATAAATGACCCAATAAAAAAAATGAGCCAAAGAACTAAACAGACATTTCTCCAAAGAAGACATACAGATGACTAACAAACACATGAAAAGATGCTCTACATCCCTCGTTATCATAGAAATTCAAATCAAACCCACAATGAGGTACCATCTCACGCTGGTTAGAATGGCTGAGATTAAAAAATCTACAAACAATAAATGCTGGAGAGGGTGTGGGGAAAATGAACCCTGTTACGCTGTTGGTGGGAATGAAAACTAGTACAGCCACTATGGAGAACAGTGTGGAGATTCCTTAAAAAACTGAAAATAGAACTGCCATATGACCCAGCAATCCCACTGCTGGGTGTACACACCGAGGAAATCAGAATTGAAAGAGACACATGTACCCCAGTGTTGATTGCAACACTCTTTACAACAGCTAGGACGTGGAAGCAACCTAGATGTCCATCAGCAGACAAATGGATAAGAAAGCTGTGGTACATATACACAATGGAATATTACTCAGGTATTAAAAAGAATGCATTTGAATCAGTTCTAATGAAGTGGCTGAAACTAGAGCCTATTATACAGAGTGAAGTCAGAAAGAAAAACACCAATACAGTATATTAATGCATATATATGGAATTTAGAAAGATGGTAATAATGACCCTATATGTGAGACAGCAAAAGAGACACAGATATAAAGAACAGACTTTTGGACTCTGTGGGAGAAGGTTAGAGTGGGATGATTTGAGAGAATAACACTGAAACATGTATATTACCATATGTGAATTGATCTCCAGGTTCAATGCATGGGACAGTATGCTCACGGCCAGTACACTGGTACAACCCTGAGGGATAGGATGGCGATAGAGGTGGAAGGGGGTTTCAGCATGGGGGACACATATGTACCCATGGCTGATTCATGTCAATGGATGGCAAAACCCACTATAATATTGTAAAGTAATTAACCTCCAATTAAAATAAATAAATTAAAAAAAAAAGAAAACCACAGGCCAATATCACTGATGAACATAGATGCAAAAATCCTCAACAAAATTTTAACAAAAACAATTCAGCAATACATCGAAAAACTCATGCACCATAATCAAATTGGGTTTATTGCAGGGATGCAAGGATTCTTAATATATGCAAACCAATCAATGTTATATACCATATACCAAATTGAAAGATAAAATACATATGATAATCTCAATAGATGCAGACAAAGCCTTTGACAAATTTCCTCACCCATTTATGATTAAAGCTCTTAAAAAAAATGGACATAGAAGGAACTTACCCCAACATAGTAAAGGCCATATATGATAACCCTATGGTGAACATTGTTCTCAATGGTGAAAAACTGAAAGCATTCCCCCTAAAAGGAGGAATAAGATAAGGGTGTCCACTTTCACCACTATTATTCAGCATAGTTCTGGAAGTCCTAGCTATAGCAATCAGAGAAGAAAAGGAAATAAAAGGAATCAAGATCAGAAAAGAAATAAAGTTCTCGCTATGTGCAGATGACATGATATTTTACATAGAAAACTCTAAAGATAGTATCAGAAAATTACTGGAGCTAATCAGTGAATTTAGCAAAGTTGCAGGATACAAAATCAAAATACAGAAATCACTTGCATTTCTATATACTAGCAAAGAAAAAATCAGAAAGAGAAATTAAGGAATAAATCCCATTCACCATTGCAACAAAAAGAATTAAATATCTAGAAATAAACTTACCTAAGGAGATGAAAGACCTGTACACAGAAAATTATATGTCACTAATGAAAGAAATCAAAGATGACATAAACAGATGGAGAGATATTCCATGTTCCTGGGTAGAATCAATATTTTGAAAATGACTATACTACCAAATACAATCTACAGGTTCAATGTGATCCCTATCAAATTACCAATGACATTTTTTACAGAACTAGAACAAAAAATTTCAAAGTTCATATGGAAACATAAAAGATCCTAAATAGCCAAAGCATTCTTGAGAATGAAGGATGGAGCTGGAGGAATCAACCTTCCTGACTTCAGATTTTACTACAAAGCCTCAGTCATCAAGACAGTGTGGTACTGATACAAAAACAGAAATATAAACCAATGGAAAAAGATAGAAAGTCCAGAAATAAACCCATTCATCTATGGGTACCTTAGTTTTGACAAAGGAGGGGAGAATATACAATGGGGCAAAGACAGCCTCTTCAATAAATGGTGCTGGGAAAACTGGACAGCTACATATAAAAGAATAAAATTAGAACACCTCCTAACACCATACACAAAGATAAACTCAAAATGGTTTAAAGACCTAAATGTAAGACCAGAAACTATAAAACTCTTAGAGGAAAACATAGGCAGAACACTCGATGACATAATCAAAGCCAGATCCTCTATGACCCACCTCCTAGAGTAATGAAAATAAAAATAAAAACAAGTGGGACCTGATTAAACTTAAAAGCTTGTGCACAGCAAAGAAAACTATAAGCAAGGTGAAAAGACAACCCTCAGAATGGGAGAAAATATTAGCAAATGAAACAACTAATAAAGGATTAATTTCCAAAATATTCAAGAAACTCATACAACTCAAAACCAGAAAAATGAACAACCCAATCAAAAAGTGGGATAAAGACCTAGACCAACATTTATCCAAAGAAGACTTACAGATGGCTAACAAACATATGAAAAGATGCTCAACATTGCTCATTTTAGAGAAATGCAAATCAAAACTACAATGAGATATCACCTCACACCAGTCAGAATGGCCACCAGCAAAAAGTCTACAAACAATAAATGCTGGAGAAAATGTAGAGAAAAGGGAACGCTCTTGCACTGTTGGTGGGAATGTAAATTGATACAGCCACTATGGAAGATAGTATGGAGATTCCTTAAAAACTAGGAATAAAACCACCATATGACCCAGCAATCCCACTCCTAGGCATATACTCTGAGGAAACCAAAATTGAAAGAGACATATATATCCCATTGTTCACTGCAGCACTATTTACAATAGCTAGAACATGGAAGCAACTTATATTTCCAATGACAGATAAATGGACAAAGAATTTGTGATACATATACACAATGGAATATTGCTCAGCCATAAAAAGGAATGTATTTGAGTCAGTTCTAATGAAGTGGATTAACTTACAACCTATTATACAGAGTGAAGTGAGTCAGAAAGAGAAAGATAAATATTGTAACATATATATAGAATCTAGAAAAATGGTACTGAAGAATTTATTTACAGGGCAACAGTGGAGAAAAAGACATAGAGAATAGAATTATGGACATGGGGAGAGGGGAGGAGAGGGTGAGATGTATGGAAAGAGTAACATGGAGACTTACATTACCATTTGTAAAATAGATAGCCAACGGGAATTTGCTGTATGGCTCAGGAAACTCAAACAGGGGGTCTGTATCAACCTAGAGGGGTAGGATTGGGAGGGAGATGGGAGGGAGGTTCAAAGGGAGGGGATATATGTATACCTATGGCTGATTCATGTTGAGATTTGACAAAAAACAGCAAAATTCTGTAAAGCAATTATCCTTCAATTAAAAATAAATTTAAAAAATCCCCACTGCTGGGCATACACATCGAGGAAACCAGAATTGAAAGAGACACGTGTACCTCAATGTTCATCGCAGCACTGTTTATAATAGCCAGGGCATGGAAACAACCTAGATGTCCATCAGCAGACAAATGGATAAGAAAGCTGTGATACATATACACAATGGAGTATTACTCAGCCATTAAAAAGAATACATTTGAATCCATTCTAATGAGGTGGATGAAACTGGAGCCAATTATTCAGAGTGAAATAAGCCAGAAAGAAAAACACCAATACAGTATACTAACACATATATATGGAATTTAGAAAGATGGTAATGATAACCCTGTATGCGAGACAGCAAAAGAGACACAGATGTATAGAACAGACTTTTGGACTCTGTGGGAGAGGGAGAGGGTGGGATAATTTGGGAGAATGGCATTGAAAC
>SJYV01020496.1:0-37057 GCA_006410875.1 Neotragus pygmaeus | reverse complement strand
CTTGGATCTCCTTGCAGACCAAGGGACTCTCAAGAGTCTTCTCCAACACCACAATTCAAAAGCATCAATCCTTCAGCACTCAGCTTTCTTCACAGTCCAACTCTCACATCCATATATGACCACTGAAAAAACCATAGACTTGACTAGACAGACCTTTGTTGGCAAAGTAATAATGTCTTTGCTTTTTAATATGCTGTCTAGGTTGGTCATAACTTTTCTTCCAAGGAGTAAGAGTCTTCTGATTTCATGGCTGCAGTCACCATCTGCAGTGATTTTGGAGCCCAGAAATATAAAGTCTGCCACTGTTTCCACTGTTTCCCCATCTATTTCCCATGAAGTGATGGGACCAGATGCCATGATCTTCGTTTTCTGAATGTTGAGCTTTAAGGCAACTTTTTCACTCTCCTCTTTCACTTTCATCAAGAAGCTTTTTAGTTCCTCTCCACTTTCTGCCATAAGGGTGGTGTCATCTGCATATTTGAGGTTTTTGATATTCTTTAGGTTGGTCTTCAATAAATGCTAAAAGTCATGAAATTTAGATTTCATGAAGTGATTTTGGGCATGGAATGAAAATAGTATGATGATAGTATTTTGTTTCTTAATAATTAACAGCTGGATACAGTGACATGAGCTTGAGAGCTTTATCTAAATGTGTAACTTAAAATGTCCTTTGGATTGAGCCTCCCTCTTGCATTAGGTATATGTGAAGTGGGCTTTTTGGCAGTCAAGGCTAGATTTTTAGATGAGTGTGTTAAGTAACAAAATATTCTGCTGTTGGTTCAAGGAGGCTTAGAATGCCAGGCATGTTGGCAGGAGTGTTGATATCCCGTTGTGAAAGGCATTTTTCTTTTCTTTATGGAAACTCACTGTTGCAAATCTCTTCTGATGAGGTAATGGAGGAAACCAATTTTTGAGAGCACATAGCTTAGTTGTAAACCCTGTAACAAAAGAAGCAAAACTCAAGTATCTTCCCTAACTGTTATGGATGATTATTTAAAACTATGACTACATAGATATGTATATAGTCTGCTGAAGGCAGAGTTTTTAAAAATGAAAAATCCAGTCAACCATGTTTAAGTTCATTCAGCTTAAACCATTTGCTGAACAGTGGCATAATTATTGAACAAAGCAGGACTCAAATCTCAAGGTGTTCCCAGACTGGTAAAGGAATAAACTCTCTTAACCCTTACTTAAGTAGAAATAATATTTTGTGCATTTTTATTACAAATAAGGATATAGTCCTTAAAAAAACAGGTTGATATTTTACCCCAGAATCACTTGGAAATACTTGCTAAAAGGGCAGAAAGATAATTCACGTGGCTTCCAAAGTCTCCATTTTAAACAAAATTCCCAGGTGATCCAGATGCAGTCTTTGGTGGACACTTTGAGAAATAATAGATGAGAATGGTAACCTTATATTTAATGGGATGACTGGTCATTTTGGATGCACGGAGACCCAGTTAAAGTGTAATGATGAAGGTCATCTGTAAAGACTGATCTTAATAATCACCTTACAATTTTATCTGATGCAAGTTATCCAGTTTAATCTACAGGCATGAAATGTAATGATCTGTTTTATTATTGTTAATTTATGCTCAAACTTCCTTTTGCTCTTCTTTTTAACCAACATAACAATTATGCAGGCTAACTATTTGCCTCAGGGAGATGCTGTAATAGGACTAATTAAATATTTAATATTTTTAAGGACTTAAACAACCTTGTAATTAGTATGTTAAGAGGAGATAAAATCAAGATGTTCCCTTTAGTTGGATGAATGTTGATGAAGAACTAGGATCAGGCATCCCTTTAGTACTCATGTCTGGTATCTTTCTGGAGGCAGGACAGCATAATGGTTAAATTAATGGCTTTGCAACTCATGGCAGCTATTCTACTTCCTAACTGTGAGACGTAGATCAATTTTTTCAGCCTTTCTAAGCCAGTTTCTTTTTCATCATCTATAAGCATGGAAATATGAATAGTCTGCCTTTTTAGATTGTTGCAGTGCTATGTAATAGATGTGTTCAATAAAAGAAAGTGATTTTTATGAATATGAATTCTAAACACCACAGATTTACCAAATATGAGAATTGCAGATTTCTCCTTTTAAACTAGAAATATGGCTAGGATTTTGGAAATGGGTCTGAATTTTTAGAACTGATTTCAAATCTGGAAAGGAAAAAGAGTAATAGGAGATCGAGAAAAGTAGGAGGAGGAGGAGAAAATACGTTTAAATGCAATTCCATGCATAGACTAAAAACAGAGAGAAACCAAGCTCTGTGCATAAGATGAAGACATATTGTACATATGTAGAGTCAGTGTAAAAATGACCTCATTGATGTGGACAAATCACAGAATCATCAAATGTTTGTGTATACAGATTATATAGGATATTCATTTCCTAGGTTATGAGTTAGTAAATGAACTTAATATAGGAATGTTTTCACCATGATTTTTTAAATGACATCTTATTTTTTCAAAGTTTGCTCAGAAAAAGAAACTAGACAAACAAAAATCTAGAAAAGTCAAAAATCCCTTTGACAACTAAAAAAGAATTAATTGAGTAAGAATTTAAAATATACATACAGGTGCATCTAATATATCTTCTGAAATCTTGTTTTCTGATTTATTATATTTTTTGAAGGTTTTTCCTTTATGACTAAGGAACACTTTTCTAAAGGAAAGTTTAAATGTAAAATTTGCACTTGTGGATTTTTCCTGATGATATGAATTACAAAATTTCACTTCAGTTCAATTCAGTCACTCAGTCATGTCCAACTCTGCAACCCTATGGACTGCAGCACACCAGGCCTCCCTGTCCTTCACCAACTCCTGGAGTTTACCCAAACTCATGTCCACTGAGTCAGTGATGCCATCCAACCATCTCATCCTCTGTTGTCGCCTTCTCCACCTGCCTTCAATCTTTCCCAGCATCAAAGTCTTTTCAAATGAGTCAACTCTTCACATGAGTTGGCCAAACTATTGGATTTCAGCTTCAGCATCAGTCCTTCCAATGAACACCTAGGACTGATCTCCTTTAGGATGGACTGGTTGGATCTTCTTGCAGTCCAAGGGACTCTCAAGAGTCTTCTCCAACACCACAGTTTAAAAGCATCAATTCTTTGGCACTCAGCCTTCTTTTCAGTCCAGCTCTCATATCCATACATGACTACTGGAAAAACCATCTTTAATATGCTGTCTAGGTTGGTCATAACTTCTCTTCCAAGGAGCAAGTGTCTTTTAATTTCATGGCTGCAATAACCATCTGCAGTGATTCTGGAACTCTCCCCCAAAAAAGTCTGTCACTGTTTCCATTGTTCCCCCATGTATTTGCCATGAAGTGATGGGACCAGATGCCATGATCTTCGTCTTCTGAATGTTGAACTTTAAGCCAACTTTTTCCCTCTCCTCTTCCACTTTCATCAAGAGGCTCTTTAGTTCTTTGTTTTCTGCCATAAGGGTGGTGTCATCTGCATATCTGAGGTTACTAATATTTCTCCCAGCATTCTTGATTTCAGCTTGTGCTTCATTCAGCCCAATGTTTCTTCTGATGTGCTCTGCATATAAGTTAAATAAGCAGGGTGACAATATACAGCATTGATGTACTCCTTTCCCTATTTGGAACCAGTATGTTGTTCCATGTCCAGTTCTAACTGTTGCTTCCTGACCTGCATATAGGTTTCTCAAGCGTCAGGTCAGGTAGCCTGTTATTCCTATCTTTTTAAGAATTTTCCAGAGTTTGTTGTGATCCACACAGTCAAAGGTTTGGAAATAATAAATAAAGCAGAAGTAGATGTTTTTCTGAAACTCTCTTGCTTTTTCGATGATTCAGTGATTATTGGCAATTTGATCTCTGATTCCTCTGTCTTTTCTAAATCCAGCTTGAACATCTGAAATTTCATGGTTCACATACTGTTGAAGCTTAGCTTGGAGAATTCTGAGCATTACTTTGCAGGTATGTGAGATGAGTTCAGTTGTGTGGTAGTTTCCACATTCTTTGGCATTGCTTTTCTTTGGGACTGGGACAAAAAATGACTTTTCCAAACCTGTGGCCCCTGCTGAGTTTTTCAAATTTGCTGGCATATTGAGTGTAGCACTTTAACAACATCATCTTTTAGGATTTGAGATAGCTTAACTGGAATTCCATCACCTCCAATGGCTTTTTTCATAGTATGCTTCCTAAGGCCCACTTAACTTCAAATTCCAGGATGTCTGGCTCTAGGTGAGTGATCACACCATCATGATTATCTGGATCATGAAGATCATTTTCGTATAGTTCTTCTGTGTATTCTTGCCACCTTTTCTTAATATCTTCTGCTTCTGTTAGGTCCATTTCATTTCTGTCCTTTATTGTGTCCAATCTTTTCATGAAATGTTTCTTCCTTGGTATCTCTAACTTTCTTGAAGAGATCTCTAGTCTTTCCCATTCTATTGTTTTCCTCTATTTGCATTGATTACTGCTGCTGCTGCTAAGTCGCTTCAGTCATGTCCGACTCTGTGCAACCCCATAGACGGCAGCCTACCAGGCTCTGCCGTCCCTGGGATTCTCCAGGCGAGAACACTGGAGTGGGTTGCCATTTCCTTGAGGAAGGCTTTATTATCTCTCCTTGCTATTCTTTGGAACTCTTCTCCTTTGCCTTTTGCTTCTCTTCTTTTTGCAGCTATTTGTAAGGCCTCCTCAGAGAAACATGTTGCCTTTTTGCATTTCTTTTTCTTGGGGATGGTCTTGATCTCTGCCTCCTATATAATGTCACAAATCCCCATGCATAGTTCTTCAGGCACTCTATCTATCAGATCTAATCCCTTGAATTTATTTCTCATTTCCACTGTATAATCGTAAGGGATTTGATTTAGGTCTACTGGAATGGTCTAGTGCCCTACTTTTTTCAATTTAAGTCTGAATTTAGCAATAAGGAATTCATGATCTGAGGCACAGTCAGCACCCAGTCTTGTTTTTGCTGACTCTATAGAGCTTCTCCATGTTTGACTGCAAAGAATATAATCAATCTGATTTTGGTATTGACCATCTGATGATGTCCATGTGTAGAGTCTTCTCTCATGTTGTTGGAAGAAGGCATTTGCTATGACCAGTGCGTTCTCTTGGCAAAAGCCTATTAGCCTTTGGCCTGCTTCATTCTGTACTCCAAGGCCAGATTTGTCTGTTACTCCAGATGTTTCTTGACTTCCTACTTTTGCATTCCAGTCCCCTATAATGAAAAGGACATCTTTTGGGGTGTTAGTTCTAGAAGGTCTTGTAGGTCTTCATAGAACTGTTCAGCTTCTTCAGCATTACTGGTTAGGCATAGACTTGGATTATCATGATATTGAATGGTTAGCCTTGGAAACGAACAGAGATCATCTTGTCAGTTTTGAGTTTGCGTCCAAGTACTGCATTTCAGACTCTTTTGCTGATTATAATGGCTACTCCATTTCTTTATAAGGGATTCTTACCCAAAGTAGTAGATATAATGGTCATCTGAGTTAAATTCACCCAATCAAGTCCATTTTAGTTCATTGATTTTTAAAATGTTGGGAAGGATGATGTGGGGTGGGAGGTGGGAGGGGAGTTCATGTTTGGGAGCTCAGGTACACCCGTGGTGGATTCATGTCAATGTATGCCAAAACCAATACTGTACTGTAAAGTAAAATAAAGTAAATAAATAAATAAATAAAATAAAATGTTTATGTTCACTTTTGCCATCTCTTGTTTGGCCACTTCCAATTTGCCTCCATTCATGGACCTGACATTCCAGGTTCCTATTCAATATTGCTCTTCACAGTATCACATTTTACTTCCATCACCAGTCACATCCACAACTGGGTGTTGTTTTCACTTTGACTCCTCTTCATTCTTTCTGGAGTCACTTCTCCTCTGACAGAGTATTCTTGATTAATTCTTAAGAAATTTATTAGCTACATATAGCTTTCATTAGAACTTACTGCAAATTCCATTGAGGTTCCACTTAGGTTTCATCCAGCACAGGTTCAGTTGATCTGTATTATTCATGAGTTCCATTTTTGTAAATTCTCGTCCTAGAATTTCTCTGTAACCCTAAAATCAACTCATGGTAGTTTGTTTCTTTTTTCTGATGGAACTGCTATATATCTTTTTTTATGTGTATATTTTTATTTTTAAATTAAATTTTATTGGAGTATACTTGGTTTACAATGTTGCATTAGTTTCAGGTTGATAGCATAGTGATTCAGTTATACATATATNGTTCACCCTATTTATGCTATATATCTTTTTTTATGTGTATATTTTTATTTTTAAATTAAATTTTATTGGAGTATAGTTGGTTTACAATGTTGCATTAGTTTCAGGTTGATAGCATAGTGATTCAGTTATACATATATTTATTCTTTTTCATATTATTTTCCCATATAGGTTATTACAAAATATTGAGTAGAGTTCCCTATGCTTATATAGTAGGTCTTTGTTGGTTATTTGTTTAATATATAGTTGTGTGTGTATGTTAATCTCAAACTCCTAATTTCTCTCTCTTCCCCACATTTCCCCTTTGGTAACCATAAGATTGTTTTTGAAATCTGTGAGTCTTTTTCTATTTTGGAAAGAAGTTCATTTATATCATTTTTAAAAAGTAGATTTCACATGNATAAAATAAGCGAGGTTATCCTCCCTTAGATTTTTTTTTTTTTAAATGAGTCATAGGACCTCCTTATAGTTTGTGATGGATGCAAGTTTTATACATATATTGGAAAGAAGAAATATAAGTATGACATTCACATTTAGTGTCATATTTTAAAGTATATGACTTGTCAAGATAAGACAAACCAAACTATTTAATTTACAGTTCCATAAAATGGGCATACTCTTGTATTCTGATGTGCAAAACATTTCTAAATGTTTATGAACAGTAGAAAAAGATAATGTTACACAGAGGTTTTTAAAAACTGAAATAGACTCACTTATCAAGTTGATTAGGAACAATCATGTAGGAAGACAAAGTTTATCATTTGTTATACATTTCCCACATAATTCCTTCTCTAGGATGTTTATTCTTAACCCATACACAAAAATACATCTTCATTTATGGTCTCCAACAGGGTAGGAATGGAAAGTATTTAATTCAAGATCTTTGATTAAATGGTATACTGATCAATGATTTGCCCTTACCAGAGAATGAAAATTCCTGGAACTGAAAAATGGGCATCACTCCTCCTTTCTATTTTCAGTTTTGTGTCAGCTTCAGTTCTTCCTATCTATAGCAGAGAACACCTGAAACACTGAAGCCTCTAATAGTTTAATGGGACTTATTAAAGTGTCTAGACACACCTGAAAAAGCCAAAGTATTACATAAGTTGGCACTTTATATGCTCTCTTCTGTCCTTCTCAAAGTGTTCATGCATATAAATGTGCCCTTCTAGATTGCCAGGCTCCTGGGGGCAAGTACTGTGTCTTGTGTTTCCTTTTCCTTTGCTTCTTTTTTCAACCCATCAATGTGGCCTTTGCTTCTCCTGCCTTTTCCAGCCCCTCAACTCCTTATTTCAGAAGATAGAGATCATTCTTAATATTTACTGCTAAAATTCTTAATTCAAAATTACACTAACTAGAGAGAAAAATCTGTGCCAACCAACTCCCCAGTACATCTGCACTTTTTGGCTTATTCATTGTGCATTTTCATTTTATGGATTTCTTAACCTAATGGTGTAAGAAAAGCCATGATCAAAAAGGTAAAATTGACAAATATTAGGACTTATAGCTGGAGGCTCCCCCTAAACCTTTGTGCTAGGAATTTTGCAGGCAAGCCAGCCAGGATCCTAAGGGAGCAATTTCAGGGCAGAGAGAGGCAAAATAAATCCTATTCAGGTGAATAGAGAAACACTTATTCATTAAGACATAAGTTGAAGGAAAGAGGAAGTGTAAGGGGCTGCAGACCTTTGAAGGAAAGAAATAGTTACAGACTCCTGGGAAGAGATATTGTTGGAAATCTTAAAGCCTAAAGTACCAACTGAGTGAGAGTACTGTACTGCTTCCTCTTGGGAAAAAGAGGCCTAAGGGCTCAATTCATTTGTTTTGGACTAATAACAAAAAAAAGTTTCTGGCTCTACCCTGTGATTTTAAATATGAACAAAACGTATGCAAGAAAGGAAAAACAGTCTACAGTATGTGACCACATTGTACTAAAGAACATTAAATTACAAATCAATGAGTGACCTGAAAGGAGATTAAAATTTGTGTTGTCAGTCTATTTTTAAGCCTTTCTTTTATAAGGCTAGGAAAGAAGGTTATATAAAGTTTAGCCAGCTTTTGGTAAGATAATTTAAATCCACCTTTTCCACCTTCTGTTCTCATTTGGCAGCAAAAAATTGTTCCAATCAGTTTCTTGACGTATCATTACTTTGTCAAAAGAAACTATAATTAGAACAGATATTTTAAAATGTACCGTAATTGTATTTAGAGATTTGGTAATTTGCTCATGTATGAAATATTCTGTTAATTTAGCAACAACCTACAGTACTGGAAATGATCTGACAGTTCGGGATTGAGGACACGTGTACACCCATGAAGGATTTATGTTGGTGTGTGGCAAAACCAATACAATATTTTAAATTTAAAATAATAATAATAGTAATAAATAAAAAATTAAAAAAAGAAATGTTATCGGTATATTATGTGCCATTATATCATTGAGAAAGAAAAATAATCCTTCCAATTAAACTCTGACATAATGCTTTTGAAAAAAAATAATAAAAATACCATCTCTTCTACCTTTTTGTCTATTCAAAGAGATATAGTCAGTTTCAGCAGTGCATAGGATTAAATGCTTGCCATAGCTTTATGGGCATCAGGACCATTTATTTCCTCTCTCCTACTGTACTTTTTCACATGTCTTGTACCATTACTGCAGTGGCGTGACAACAAAAGTACCTCTACATTCTAACACATCCCTCCAGTTTCTTCATTTGTAACCCCAATCAGCATAAATCTGTTTCTTATTCCTCATTCCTGCCCTGAAAACTGTGCAAATCCCCTTCTTTCTACTGTTTTCCTTTTTTACTTATAGGAGGTTTTTTTTTTTTTTCCTGTTTGGCAACAGTTTGGTCATTTGAATTCTCCCCTGAATGGTGAATTCTTGTCCTGTTGCCTACATGCTGATTCAGATCAATTAATCAAAGCTTACTGGGATATAATATTCCTCATAAAGAAAGGGGCTCCTTTCCCACAAACTATAAAACCGTACACAGGCATACCTCAGAGATATTGTAGGTTTACTTTGAGACCACAACAGTAAAGCAAATATCACGATAAAGTCAGTCACATGCATTTTTTTTCATTTCCTAGTGCATATGAAAGTTATGTTTACACTATACTGTAGCCTAAGTGTGCAATAGCATTATGTCTAAAAAACCAATGTACATACTTTAATTAAAAAATACTTGATTGCTAAAATGTGATAACCATCCTCTGAGGCTTCAGTAAGTAGTAGTAGTAGTAACATAGAAGATCAGTGGTTGCAGATCACCATAACAAATATGATACTAATGGAAAGGCTTGAAATGTTGTGAGAATTACCAAAATGTGACAGAGACACAAAGTGAGCAAATGCTGTTGGAAAAAAGTGGCAGTAGACTTGCTCAACACAGGGTTGCCACATATGTTCAAAAGGTAAAAAAAAACATAGTATCTGTGAAGTGCAGAAAAGCAAAGTGCAATAAAATATATGCCTGTAACATATTGAGACATCAAGTATTAAAGCTGTGTAGAAAACAAATTAAGTGAATCTACCACTCTTCATTCACATCATCTAAGGTTAGAATCATCAAAGTCAAAAGAAATAGATGACTTTCTCCCTTTTTTCTACTGAGAGCACTGTTCCTACAGCCAACTTTCCTAGTTTCTGGAAACTTGGCATTGAGATGTGAGGCTACATCTGAGAAAGTGTACTGTTTGGGTATAATTTAGAAGACTGTAAAGCATCGAGGCCCTGGTCAGATACCTTGACGTCAAATTTCAGCTACTCCACAGAACTTTCAGCAAGTTATTTACCCTACCTAAAATTCTTATTCTTTACCTGAAAAATAAGAGTAATGGTGGTACCTGCCTTTTTTAGTCATTATGAGGCATTTGGAGTGATAAGTTACATGACTATTATGCTGAATTTAATACTATCTAGCCAAATATTTTAAACAAAGTATGAGCTGAGGTGGCTTCTATGGGATTGGAATATTTTCTCCTAGTATTTAACTTCTAATTAATTGACAATAACCCCTAATTAGAATCACAAAAATTTCTAGTTAATTTCTTTCCTCTTCCTTCTCAACCAATTTCTAATTGAAGTGACTCCTGCAATGATCTTGTCCCAGTATTACATTTAAAGTAAAAATATGTGTAGAAATTATATGAATTCTGAAAATCAATGAACAGAAACCTCAATTAAAATAAAATCAGAATGCTAGGGAGGTTATTCTTATACCTTGAAATGATAGAAGAGCCCAACAAGAAAAAGAAAGACTTATTATCTAGTAAGAGCTCAGCCAGAAGGAAAAAAGCCACCATCCTTCAAGCTCTTAACTTCCTCAATGAACTCTTTGTTTATTATAGCCTTCCCAACTTTCTTTCCCCTCTTTTAAGTGTTCTCCTCTCCTGTGGTATGGAGATCTACAAGTGACCTGACACAGTTACAGACCCCAAACTGCAATTTTTTTCTCATTTCTGAGTTTTGCTATTTGATCTGATTTTCTAGTTGAAGAGAGAATAGCTCGAAGAGCACAAAATTATATTTGAGAAATATAAATTTCAGTATCTCACTCTGACTAGGCCTTTCTTTCTCTGATATTGATTTGCAGAAGTGAAATGCATGGGAAAAAAAATTAAAATCAACTTAGATAACTAAAATAATTGAACAGAGAAGGAAATTTAATGTTTGCCCCAGCTGCAATACAGTAATGAATTCTCATTTGTGACATACACTGTTTAGCATGAAATGGATAAAGAATAGGGGCTTCTTATTATAATACTTTATTTTGTCTGAAACATTGGCATTTAAGCCATTTATTAACCATATTCCTCATGTTTTTCTGGTTAAAAATTGTTCTAATTGCCTAAANTCATTTGTGACATACACTGTTTAGCATGAAATGGATAAAGAATAGGGGCTTCTTATTATAATACTTTATTTTGTCTGAAACATTGGCATTTAAGCCATTTATTAACCATATTCCTCATGTTTTTCTGGTTAAAAATTGTTCTAATTGCCTAAAATTTTTTTCTATCAAGTTATAATGACATAGATAAATTTATAAATATTTGATTTTTAAGGACTGTGCGATGATACTAGGGACTTAAAAGTCTGTTTGGATTATCATTTGATATTCTAAATAGAAATATTAGGTAAAACTATAATCTCAGATATGCAGATGACACCACCCTTATGGCAGAAAGTGAAGAGGAACTNAAAGCAGGAATAGAAGGAACATACCTCAACATAATAAAAGCTATATATGAGAAACCCACAGCAAACATTGTCCTCAATGGTGAAAAGTTGGAAGCATTTCCCCTAAAGTCAGGAACAAGACAAGGGTGCCCACTCTCACCGCTACTATTCAATATAGTTCTGGAAGTTAAGGAATGTTTAAAGAAGTGAGTTTGGCCTAGTACCTTTAATTTTGGCTAAAGGTACAGTGATTTTAGTCATAAGAGTATGCAAGCTAGAATCACAAAGTGTTAAAAAGAAAAAATTCAAAGAAGTGAAGAATGGCTCTCTGTATTACCATTCTGACCATCAATAGAGCTATATGGATTCTTTGTCATTTTTATAGGACTCGTTAAATCTTTGTTGTTGACTGAAGTGGAGTGGCACATCAGTAAACATTTTAGGAGCAAAAGGTTATTAATAATAACCCTTGGTTTGAATTCCCAGAGGAAACAGGAACCTGATTTTTTTTATTTGAATCTGAAGCCATGTGTTTACCATGCTATATCTTGCTTTAGGTCACAATATGACAGTCATTGAAAACTAACTATATGCTACATCTCCTTGGGAAAAGGAGTTGTATAATTCCTTAAGGAGTCTGTAAAAGCAGTGCGTTTGGTGCCTGAGATGGTGGAGTAGAAAGACTCTGAGCTTACCTCCTCTCATGGGTATACCAAAATTACAAGTATTCACAGAGCAACCATCAATGAGAATGACCCAAATACTAGCAGAAAAGATTTTCCACAAGTAAAGATGTATACCTAAGGAACCACAATGAAATGGGTAGGCAGGGTACAGATGTGGGATAATTAAGATCCACATACCCAGGAAGGTAACCCACAAATGGGAGGATAATCACAATTATAGAGGTTCTTCCTATGAAATGAGGAGTTCAAGCCCCAGATTAGGTTCCCCAGTGTGGGATCCTTCAACAGGAAGACAAACTTCCATAATGTCTCTGCTTTTAAGGCTAGCAACAGAGCTAGTGTATGGGAGAGCTGGAGGTCTATAGAAAACAGCCTCTACTCTTAAAGGTTCACACAAAGTCTCACATGCTCTGAGACCAAGTACAGAGGATGTAATTTGGAAGGAACTTGTTTCAGACCCACTTGCTGATCTTGGAGAGCTTCCCAGAGAGGCAAGAGGTGAGTGCATTTCTCCCAGGGACCTAGATGCTGGTAGCAGCCAGTTTGGGAGTTTGTTCCATCATGAAGACACTGGTATGGGCAAGCATCATCTTAAAGTCCTCCCTCTGGAGAATTAGTGCCAGGGCCTTACCTTCCCACCATCTGGTCATCACAAGTCCCAAGGTTCCCAGGTGATGCAGCCAGCTACCTTTGGATATAGTGCCATTCACCAGAGAGGTGGTACCAGCCCTGATACCTCTGGGTCCCACATCCACCTGTGCTGGGACCTGCCTTACCAAGCAGCAGGCTCATACAGTTTGTCTACTACCAGCCATCATAACCAGCCATGCTTGATGCTGCCCTACCTACAAGCATACCTAAGTAACCTTTGAGGCAGGGTCTGGCAGCTGACTGGGCCAGGGACCAGCATGCTGACTGGTGCACTGGCACTAAGTGGCTTTGCCATAGCCAAAGGGCCCACACAACCCATGTGGGAACATCCCTCAATCATATAGCACTGTGGCCAGTGGATACTATGCTGCTGGGCCTACAGGACACCTTCTGCATATGGCCACTTCTCCAAGATTGGGACACAAAAGTGACATAGCTAACAATAGAAATAAAACAGAGAGTTAGGCAAAAAGAAGAGACAGAAGAATGTGTTACAAATGAAGGAACAAGAACTAAGTGAACTGGAGTTTCAAAATCCTAGAAGAACTAAGTGAAGTGGAGATAAACAATCTACCTGACAATGAATTAAAACTTGGGAGAAGAATGGATGAACACAGTGAGAAATTTATCAAGAAGTTAGAAGATATAAAGAAGTAACAAATGGAGTTGAAGACTGTAATAACTAAAAAATGCACTAGATGGAATCAACAGATTACATGATACAGAAGAATAGATCAGTGAACTTGAAGACAGAGTAGTGCAAATTACCCAAACTGTGGAGAAAAAGAAAATAGCATAAGTAGACCAGAGGAGAAGGCAATGGCACCCCACTCCAGTACTCTTGCCTGGAAAATCCCATGGACGGAGGAGCCTGGTAGGCTGCAGTCCATGGGGTCACCAAGAGCTGGACACGACTGAGAGACTTCACTTTCACTATTCACTTTCATACATTGGAGAAGGAAATGGCAGCCCACTCCAGTGTTCTTGCTTGGAGAATCCCAGGGACAGCGGAGCCTGGTGGGCTGCCGTCTATGGGGTCGCACAGAGTCGGACACGACTGAAGTGACTTAGCAGCAGTAGCAGGCCAGAAGGGAGTGGCATGATATATTTAAAGTGATGAAAGTAAAAACCTATAACCAAGAATAGTCCAGCCAGTAAGGCTATCATTCAGTTTTGAAGGATAGATTAAAAAGTTGCAAACAAGCAAAAGCTGAAAGAATTCTGCAACACTAAACTGGCTTTACAAAAAATGTTAAAAGGGCTCTTTAAGTGGAAAAGAAAAAAAAATACACTAGAAATATGAAAATTATAAAAGTAAAAGTATCATTGGTAAAAGCAAATATACAGAAGAGTAATAAATCAACCACTTAAAAAAGCTAGTGCAGAAATTGCTCGATTGTGTCTGACTCTTTGCGACCCTGTGGACTGTAGCCCACCAGGCTCCTCTGTCCATGGGATTCTCCAGGCAAGAATACTGGAGTAGGTTGCCATTTTCTTCTCCAGCGGTCTTCCTGACCCAGGGCTTGAACCCAGGCCTCTCACATTGCAGTTAAAAAGCTAGTAGGAAGGTTAAAACAAAAAAGTAATAAAATCACCTATATTCACAAAAGGTGGGTAAGAGATACACACACACACACAAATGTAAAACATGAAGCCAAAGAGAATCAAAATGCAGAGTTGTTAGAATGAATTTGAACTTAAGATGCCATCAATTTAAAATAATTATCTATCTATCGTTATATATAACCCTCCTGGTAACTATAAACCAAAAATCTATAATAATACACACAAGAAAGAGAATGGAATTCAAACATAATACTAAAGATAATCATCAAATCACAAGGAAAGAGAGNCTATATGGATTCTTTGTCATTTTTATAGGACTCGTTAAATCTTTGTTGTTGACTGAAGTGGAGTGGCACATCAGTAAACATTTTAGGAGCAAAAGGTTATTAATAATAACCCTTGGTTTGAATTCCCAGAGGAAACAGGAACCTGATTTTTTTTATTTGAATCTGAAGCCATGTGTTTACCATGCTATATCTTGCTTTAGGTCACAATATGACAGTCATTGAAAACTAACTATATGCTACATCTCCTTGGGAAAAGGAGTTGTATAATTCCTTAAGGAGTCTGTAAAAGCAGTGCGTTTGGTGCCTGAGATGGTGGAGTAGAAAGACTCTGAGCTTACCTCCTCTCATGGGTATACCAAAATTACAAGTATTCACAGAGCAACCATCAATGAGAATGACCCAAATACTAGCAGAAAAGATTTTCCACAAGTAAAGATGTATACCTAAGGAACCACAATGAAATGGGTAGGCAGGGTACAGATGTGGGATAATTAAGATCCACATACCCAGGAAGGTAACCCACAAATGGGAGGATAATCACAATTATAGAGGTTCTTCCTATGAAATGAGGAGTTCAAGCCCCAGATTAGGTTCCCCAGTGTGGGATCCTTCAACAGGAAGACAAACTTCCAGAATGTCTCTGCTTTTAAGGCTAGCAACAGAGCTAGTGTATGGGAGAGCTGGAGGTCTATAGAAAACAGCCTCTACTCTTAAAGGTTCACACAAAGTCTCACATGCTCTGAGACCAAGTACAGAGGATGTAATTTGGAAGGAACTTGTTTCAGACCCACTTGCTGATCTTGGAGAGCTTCCCAGAGAGGCAAGAGGTGAGTGCATTTCTCCCAGGTACCTAGATGCTGGTAGCAGCCAGTTTGGGAGTTTGTTCCATCATGAAGACACTGGTATGGGCAAGCATCATCTTAAAGTCCTCCCTCTGGAGAATTAGTGCCAGGGCCTTACCTTCCCACCATCTGGTCATCACAAGTCCCAAGGTTCCCAGGTGATGCAGCCAGCTACCTTTGGATATAGTGCCATTCACCAGAGAGGTGGTACCAGCCCTGATACCTCTGGGTCCCACATCCACCTGTGCTGGGACCTGCCTTACCAAGCAGCAGGCTCATACAGTTTGTCTACTACCAGCCATCATAACCAGCCATGCTTGATGCTGCCCTACCTACAAGCATACCTAAGTAACCTTTGAGGCAGGGTCTGGCAGCTGACTGGGCCAGGGACCAGCATGCTGACTGGTGCACTGGCACTAAGTGGCTTTGCCATAGCCAAAGGGCCCACACAACCCATGTGGGAACATCCCTCAATCATATAGCACTGTGGCCAGTGGATACTATGCTGCTGGGCCTACAGGACACCTTCTGCATATGGCCACTTCTCCAAGATTGGGACACAAAAGTGACATAGCTAACAATAGAAATAAAACAGATTAAAAGACACAGGATGACAGCATGGATTTTTAAAAAAAGTCTTCAATATGCTGCCCACACTTCTGAGCTAAAGACATACAGAGACTGAAAATAAGAGGGTGGAAAAAGATATTCCAGGTACAAGTTAGTGAAAATAAAGTTAGGGTTACAATGCTTGCATCAGACAAAATATGTTTTAAAGTCAAGAGAGTTATAAGGGACCAAGACATTAGATAGTGATAAAGGGATCAGTGTAAAAAGATACAACAACGTTAAATATACAGTTGATCTTTAAATAATGTGGATATCAGAGGCACCAACCCCCAGGCAGTCAAAAGTTTTATTTAACTTTAAAGTCTTCCCTCTGTATCCATGTTTCTGAAACTAAAGAAGAAGGGATCATGTAGTATTGCACTATGTATTATTTTAAAAAAACTTCCTATAAGTGAACCCACAAAATTCAACCCTGTGTTGTTGAAGGGTAAACTGTATATAGATCCAACACGGGAGCACTGAAACACATACAGTGAATATTAACATGATAATAGTAGGAGAATATAACACCTCACTTACATTAATAGATAGATCATCCAAACAGAAATCAATAAGGAAACACTGCCCCTACATAAAACAAACAGTACTCTCTCTATATGTAGATGTGTGTGTATATATGTGTGTGTGTATAACATTTCATTCAAAAGCAGCAGAATATACATTCTTTTCAAATGCACATGGACATTTTCCAGGATAGATCACATTTTAGGCCACAAAACAAATCTCAGTTTAAGAATACTGAAATCATATGAAGCATCTTTTTCAACCAGAATGCTGTGAGATTAGAAATCAAATATAAGAAAAAAATGCTGTGAAACCCACAGACATATAGAGGCTAAACAATATGCTATGAAGTAGAAATGAGTTACTGAAGAAATCAAAGAGGAAGTAAAAAAAAACAAAAAACCAGTCTATGGGATGCAACAAAAGCATTTCTAGAAGTCTTCTATAGTGATACAAGTCTACCTCAGGAAACAAGAAAGATCTCAAATAAACAACCTAATCTTACACGTAAAGGATCTATAAAAAGAACAAAGAAAACAAAAAGAAGAAAGAAATAAATCATGAAGTCAGAGCAGAAATAAGTGAAATAGAGACTTAAAAAAATAGAAAATATCAACAAAACTGCGAACTGATTCTTGGAAAAGATAAACACAACTGGTCAACCATTAGTCAGATTCATCATGAAAAGAGGGAGAGAGCCAAAATAAGTAAAATTAGAAATGAAAGAGGAGAAGCTACAACCAACACGAGAGAAATACAAAGGATCCTACACGATTACTCTGAGCAATTATGCAGCAGTAAACTGGACAACCTACAAGACATGGATAAATTCTTAGAAATCTCCTGAGACTGAGCCAGGAAGATATAGAAAACATGAACAAACTAATTACCAGTACTGAAACTGAATTTGTAATGAAAAATCTCCCAACAAAAGAAAGTCCAGGACTAAATGGTTTCATAGGTGAATTCTACCAAATACTTAAAGAAAAGTTAACTCTGTTCTTCTCAAACTATTCCAAAAGACTGAGTATAAAAACACTTCTGAATTTATTCTATTAAGCTAGTGTAACTCTGATACCAGAACCACACAAAGATACCTAAAAAAACAAAATTAAAAAAATACAATTCAATATCACTAATGAACATGGATGCACAAATCCTCAAAAAAATTAGAAAATTAATTCAACCATATGTTAAAATAATCATACACATTTATTGAGGGGGATTTATCTTATGGATAGGAGGATGGTTCATATCCACAAATCAATCAATATGATAAATCATATTAACAAATTGAAGACTGAAGATTATATGACCATCAAAATTCATAAAAAGCTTAAAAATTCAGCATCCCATTTATGATAAAAATATGTTACAAAGTGGATTTGGAGAGAACATTTATTCAAATAGTTAAAGGATATCTATAACAGGCCCATAAGCTAATACTGCATTCAATGGTGAAAAGCTGAAAGCGTTTCCTCTAAGATCAGCAACAAGACAAGGATGCCATAGTCCTCAAGGCAATCTACAGATTTAGTGAAATCACTATTGAGATATTAAAGAGCATTTTTCACAGAAATATAAATAATTATAAAATTTGTATGGCAACTGAAAAGATCCCACATAGCCAAAACAGTCTTGAGAAAGAACCAATGTGGTGGTGTCACGCTCCCTGACTATACTGCAGTGTTGTGGTAATCAAAACTACACACCAAAAGCAAGATACTGGCCAAAAACAGGCGTAGAGATCAATGTAACAGAATAGAGAGTTTAGAAATAAGCCCACATTTATACGTTCAATCAATCTACAATAAAGGAGTCAAGAATGTACAACAAAGAAAAGACAGTCTCTTCAGTAAATAGTCTTCGGAAAACTGGACATCTACATTCAAAATAATTAAACTGGACCACTTTCTTGCACTATACACAGAAGTCAAAATGGATTAAAAAATCATATGTAAGACCTCAAATCACAAAACTTCTATACAAAAACATAGGATGTATACTTTTAGACATTAATCTTAGCAGTGGTCTGTCCTCTCAAGCAAGGGAAACAAAAGCAGAAATAAACAAACCCCTTCCCTCTGGCAGTCATCTGTCTGTTCTCTGTATCTATGATTGAAAAGGACACAGACATAGANAATGGGTTGTGCATCATAGTAATTCAAAATGATAGTATTCTTTTCGATTTGGTTCAAGTTTGTTTAATGTATTTTGGGGTTGTACACTATGCCAAGCTATTTACTAGGCAGTTGGGGCTATAAAAATATATCATTCTAGTGTTATAGGAATTAATAAAATAAGGGTGATACTGACTCCTAAAAGACAAAACCAAACAAAACTACAAGCAAAAAATACTAAATACAATGTGTATTACTAGATTGAGGTGAAACACATAAGGCTTTACTTTTGGGAGGATGGATTGTTTTTCAGGAGGAGAAAGGAAAAGGGATTCCCAGTTGAGAAATATGATGTGTCAAGGCAGAGAGCTATGACAAGTTCACACAGCAATTAGTTAACCATGTGTGGTCCAGCTTGTGGTGAAATACAACATAGTTTGTTTCTATTTCTGATAAATGCCAAGAGCTTGGTCATCTTCTTTAACTGTCTTTCTACTTTATTTCTTATGAGTCCTGTAGTGATCCAGTGGTTAAGAGTCTGTCATCCAATGGAGGGGACTTGAGTTCAGTCTCTGGTGGGGGAATTAAGATCCCAGCTTCCTTGACGGCTCAGTAGGTAAAGAATCCAGTTGCAATGCAGGAGACACAAGTTCAAATCCTGGATCAGGAAGATCCCCTGGAGAAGGAAATGGCAACCCACTTCAGTATTCTTGCCTGAAAAATCCCATGAACAGAGGAGCCTGATGGGCTAGGGTCCATGATGTTGCAGAGAGTTGGACACAACTGAGCAACTGAGCTATGCCAAGGGTCAATGAAACGCAATCCCTGAATATTAAAAGATACATAATTATAATCGCTGAATACTGAATTTAAAACTTATCCAGATATTACCTAATTTCTTTGCTGAATGTACCATTTGTCTTTATAAATGTTAAAACATTTATTAAAGATCTTGGTGTTAAATGGAGGTGCTGTTTATTGTCTAGTTAAAGAACTTCACTTGAGGATTGATTATATTGTTGAATTAGAGATTAAATCACAATTTTACTTTCAATCATTAAATAAAATGTGGATCTAACTATACTCACAGATGGCTTCAGCTTAGAGGTCAAATTTTAATCTGTGTAATTTTAAAATACTGTGATTCTCAGGTCATAGAAATAACTGTATTGTATTTTTCAGAGGATGAATTGACAAATTTTTGTGGAAAGAAAGAAGAGATGTATGAAGACATCACATCGCCCTTGGATCAGATAAAGTCCCATATATCTACTTATACTATTTACATTTTACACTAGAGATAGTAACCTCTCTGACAAAATGCAAAATCCAACACTAAACTCCAATCTAGAGTGTGGGGTAGAGAGATTAACTGGATAGCACCATTTTTAAAAGAATTGTTAGAAGTAGTTTGTGGTATAGTCCAGTAATTGTTGATTATAAAAGTTACCAACTTTAGTTTCTGCTTATGGTTTTAATTAGTTTTGATAAATATAAATCATGTGGTCTTCTGCCCTACTGAAGTACACTACTCACTATGCTGTCTGCAGCTGGTTGTTTCAGGATTATCTATCATGCTTAGGAAAAAGGACTCTTGTCACTCACACAGCTTCAAGGAAGGACAGTTTTCTGGGGAATGAAATTTACACAGAACATTTGACATCAAATATTTAGTTTGTATGTGTGACCCCATAGAAGGCATGAGAGGAAGACTCACAGATGCCAGGTGGACAAAGATTGAGGATTTCATGTATAAAGTGGACCCCAGAAATCCCTTTTGTGATATTTGCCTTATTGGTATGTCAATATTTATTATTGATTATAATGATGATGAAATTTTATTTCATTTAAAAAGCTGAGGGGAAGATTTAGGGAATAAATTTAATGTACCATATCATGGAACCATTTTACAGGTGAGAGTAAGTCCTTTAGTTGCATGATTCTCAAGTCTGGTTGTACTTTTGAATCACTGGGAGAGCTTTAAAAATCCTAAATCTAGATTTTACCCTGAATCAGTTAAATAAGAACTTTTAGGGTTAATGATTCTACAGTTGTGGGGTTGGGAAATCTCTCTCTAGTTTTTGTTTGGAAATAAATCAAATCTTACAGAAAAGTTAAAAGAACTCAATTATACTCTTTACACTTAACAATTCTTAACATTTCCCCATATTTGCTTTATTGTTTCCTCTATATAGCTTAATATTTTTCTGAACTGTTTGAAGTATATTTTGATAACAAGTTTATTTTTTAGCTTTTGAAAATTATGTATAGTTTACCAGGTTTATTGAGATACTGTTGATATATGACATAGGTAAGTTTAGGTATACAACCTGATGATTTGACACATGTATATACGGTGAAATGATTACAGCAATAAAGTTTACTAACATCTCTATCCCATCACATTATTACCAGGTTTCTTTTTGTGTGTGGGAGTCACATTTAAGATGTGATGCAATGTGATTACCACAAATTTCAAGCTTTCTTAACTTCCAAATATATAATACAGTATTGATGATAGTCACCATGTTGTACATTAGATTCTTAGAGTTTATTACTCTTATAGCTGGAAGTTTGTGTACTTTAACCAATATCTCCCATTTCTCCCACCACCCAGCTTCAGGCAACCACTATTCTACTCTCTATTTCTATGAGTTTGGCTTTTTTTAGATTCCACATGTAAGTGAGAACATACAGTATTTGTCTTTCTCTGATTTATTTAGCATAATGCCCTAAAACTCCACCCATGTTGTTACAAAAGTCAGAATGTGCTTCTTTTTATGGCCAAATAATATTCCTTTGTGTATATATGAATACATATCTTTATCCATACATCCACTGGTCAACACCTACCTTGCATCCATATCTTTGGCAATGAATACGGAGGTGCAGATCTATCCAAGGTATTGATTCTATTTCTTTCAGATACATACTCAGAAGTGGGGTGATGGATCATACAGTAGTTCTATTTTTAAGTTTTTGAGGATCTTTCATATTGTTTTCCATAGTGGCAGCACAAATTTATATTGCCGTCAGTAATGCATGAAGATTTCCTTTTCTCTACATTCTGACAAATGCTTTTTTATATCTTGGGTTTTTACTAGCCATTCTAACAGGTGTGAGGTGATACCATATTGTAATTTTGATTTGTATTTTTCTGATGACTATGATTTTGAGCATCTTTTCATATGCTTGTAGCTATCTGTATGTCTCTTTGGAAATATGTTTATTCAAATCTTCTGCCTATTTTAAATTGAATTATTTGCTCTTGCTATGAATTTGTATGAGATCTTTGTATATTTTGGAATATTAATCCTTTGGAAGATAAATTGTTTATAAATATTTTCTCCAATTTGGTAGGTTGCCTTTTTATTTTGTTGAGTTTCTTTCTCTGTTAAAAAGCTTTTTAGTTTCGTGTGTCCCACTGTTTTGTTTTTGCCTTTGTTGCTTCTGCTTTGGTGTCAAATCCAAAAAATTGTCACAAACCCCAGAGTTTAGGGGATTTTCCCTTATGTTTTCTTCTAGGAGTTTTGTGTTTTCAGGGCTTATATTCAAAATTTTAATCCATTTTAAGTTGATTTTTGTGTATGGTGTGAGATAGTAGTCCAGTTTTATTTTTTTGCATGTGGCTGTCCAGTTTCCTAGCACCATTTACGGAAGAGACTGTCCTTTTGTCACTGTATATTCTTGGATCTTTGTCATAATTTAATTGACCATATATATGTGGTCAATTTCTGGGCTCTGTATTTTGTTCCGTTGATCTATATGTCTGTTTTTATGTCAATACCATACTATTATGCTTACTATTAGATTTGAAGTCAGGGAATGAGATGCTTCCAGCTTTGTTCTTCTCTCTCAAGATTGCTTTGGCTATTTGGGGTCTTTTGTCATTCTGTACAATTTTATTATTGTTTGTTTTATTTCTGTGGTAAATATCATTGGAATTTTGATAGGAATTACATTTAATCTGTAGATAACTTTGGGGAAAACTAGACAATTTATCAACATGCTTATTTATTTTGAGTGCTGAGTAATGTTACATTGGGCTTTCCAGGTAGCTCAGTGTTAAAGAATCCACCTACAAATTCAGGAGATGCAAAAGATGGGGGTTTGATCCCTAGGTCAAGAATAGATCCCCTGGAGAAAGAAATGTCAATGCACTCTGGTATTCTTGCCTGGGAGATCCTATGGACAGAGGAGTCCTGTGGGCTATAGTCCATGGGGTCGGAAAGAGTCAGGCACAACTGAACACCACCATGCCAATGTTATATTGTCTGGATGGTCCACAGATTATTTATCCATTTACTTACTGAAAAACATCTTGATTGCTTCCCAGTTTTAATAGTTATGAATAAAGCTGCTTTAAACATCTGTGTGCAAGTTTCTGTTGTATCTATTTTGATGTTAAAATTATCCTAGATTTGACCAGAGTCTCATCAAAGCTGATTCTCAATTCTGTAAATATCATAATTTTTTGAGTACTTTTTCTCTGGCATAACATGATGTTCCAGATGCATTTTTTGATGGTAGTCTTGGGATTCAACCATTTCTCCAAGGGCTCATGGTTCTTTTTAGTGGGAACAGGTATTTGGAAACCAAGACATGGGTGATATTATACCCTTTAACAAAGTCAAGCATTAGAATGAGCTTGGTGATATGTGATTATGGAAGCACATATTCTGAAAACTAGATTGTTTATTTTGAAGTAAAGTTTGCTCACCAATTCCTGAAACCAAGAAGGATATGTTTCATTAAGGAAATAAATAGTTAGATCTTATAGTTTATTTTTAATTTTAAAAGAAAGCATTATTAGAGTCAAGAAAAGGAAAGTGCAATTTCACAATCTATGATTTTCTTGCCAGGAAGCATGCTATTTTTGTTGTAAGAAACTGTCATAGCCCCATGCTTCTACAAAATGAATGACACCATTTAGGTCTAAATCAGTTGCAAAATGACCAAGTCTTGGCAGTGGTGAAATTGACTTGACATATAACTGTGTTGTAGATAAATATTTGAGAAATGGAATATTGATGCAATTGAAAAGTTTCAGAAACAGCAGTTGCTTCAGAATAGAGGACATGAAAAATGGACAGGTTGGTTCTGTGCTACAGCTTAATTCTGGGGAAGTAGCAAAATGGGATGGGGGAGCCTGGTGGGCTGCAGTCTATGGGGTCGCACAGAGTCAGACACGACTGAAGTGACAGCAGCAGCAGCAGCAAAATAGTACACCCTAATAGGGGAAGAAACTAAAGAGAATTAGGCACCAAAGAGTGAAATACAGAAATGAAAAGCTCTGTCTAGAAAAACCAAGAGTCTATTAAAACATATAAAAAGCAAAAGCAAGTCCTTAACTAAGAATGAAAACATGCTGTGAGAACACATATAGAAGTAACCATCAAGATTCTAGGAAAAAAGATTTAAACAAATTTTTAATTTTTAAAATTTGAGATAAATAAAATATATTAACATTCATATATTAATGAAATTTATTAAATATGACTCATGTTGGGAAGTGTGGGATGGTAGTGGGTATTGTGGGTGGATAAATCTTTTTTCTTAGAATCTTGATGGTTACTTCTATGTGTTCTCACAACATGTTTTCATTCTTAGTTAAGGACTTGCTTTTGCTTTTTATATGTTTTAATAGACTCTTGGTTTTTCTAGACAGAGCTTTTCATTTCTGTATCTCACTCTTTGGTACCTAATTCTTTTTAGTTTCTTCCCCCATTAGGGTGTACAGTATTGTAAAGTAGAATAAAGTAAAAATTAAAAAATAAATAAATAAATAAAACCTAGGGACTTACCATGGGAAGAATGCATTTTCAGTCTTGACTTGATACAGGAAGTAACTTTCCTGTGAAAAGGGAAAAAATACTTTGGTCCCGTCAACATTTGAAGGATAGTAATGCTGATCCTTGAAGACAGAACAAAAACTCAATATACTGAAATTAGTTGGAGAAAAACAAGTCACTGATCCATTCAGTCTTTTCTTTTAGCAAGTAGACGAGGAAGACCGTATTTTGCAGAACATGTTAAGGAAAAGTGAAAGTGAAAGTGAAGTTGCTCAGTCGTGTCTGACTCTTTGCGATCCATGGACACCAGGCTCCTCCATCCATGGGATTTTCTAGGCAAGAGTACTGGAGTGGGTTGACTTTTCCTTCTCCAGGGAACTTCCCGACCCAGGGATCAAACCCAGGTCTCTTGTATTGTATACAGACGCATTACTGTCTGAGCCACCAGGGAACTCTCCATGTTAAGGAAAGTGGTGTGTAAATCAGTGGATAATTCCTGGTGCTTAATGATTTTACTGTAACCAGTACAAGAGCAACAATAAAGCATTTTGTGCAATTTGTTAGAAAAATTGGAATTGGACTAGCATGTGGCACATTATAAAGATCACTGGACCTGAAAGTAAAGGACTGTAGGAACAGACAGAGAATACAATATTCTTTGATCATTGTATCTTGAGGGGCTACATCCACTTCTTAGTGAACGAAAGTTGGAATTTGCTCTCATAACTTCATCTGTCCTATTTGCATTTATACATAAGGAAATGTGTATGATCCTTTTTCTTATTTTTTTATGGGTGGGTGCTATGAGTTAGGAGAAACCTTTGTGTAGCCTTGCACTTGTCACTTTGTCTCTGTGCCTATTTCCTCACTTATAAAATTAACTTTCTAGCCATGGTACAGGTGACCTGAGAGGATGCAGGTCACTTGGTATGTTATGGCCCACAGTTATAGCAGCAGTAGGACTAGCAATGATCAGACTATTTGTGAAGCCCTCCCTTGGCTCAAGTCTTTCTAAGAGCTTTGTAAATGAATGGACCCAACTGACAGAGGAGAAAACTGAGGTGTAAGAATTCCACTGACTTGGAGCTACTGTGTGGCAGAGCCGTCTACATAGTTTTCCTCCTAACTTCAACCCCAACTTGCTGTCCCACCTGCCTGGCACTTCACCAAGTCCCTTGAGAGTCAGGTGGTACTAGCCAGTCAACATGCCCACTCTGTGCCCCAGCTGTACCTGAGGAAATGTGTATAGTTCATGTTATACGAAGAGGTTGAAGGTCTCTGCAGAGTTTAGTTGATGGATTTCACTCTGGAGACTATGATTATTATTGTGGGAAGCTGCTTGCAAATAAGTTAACCCTCACTTAGTATTGTTTGGGTGCCAAATTTCAGGATTTTGCTAGCACTGTGAAGCCAGAGATGTGCTTTTTGCAGGACAAGAATGATAAGGCCTTGAGATGGACTCGTGTTATGTGTTCAGTGCTGATGAGAATACAAAATCTGTATAATATAGTTGATGCTAGAGACAATTATGGCCATATGGGAACACCCACAATTCCCCATACTGTGGATTGAATTGTAGTCTCCTAAATTTTATATGTGGAAGCCTTAAATCCCAATATGATGGTATTTGGAGAAGGGACATAAGGGAGGTAATAAGCATTAGATGAGGTTACAAAGGGCGAGGCCCTCATGATGGAATAGAAGCTCTATAGGAAGGGGAAAGGAGCAATTGCTTTCTCTTCATTGTGTGAGGATACAGAGAAGAAGCTGCTAGTGAGCAAGAGAGCTCATGTCAGGAACTGCATCTTGTTGTTTGGCTTCCCAGGCTCTAGAACTTTGAGAAATAAATGTCTATTGCTTAAGCCACCAAGATTATGATGTTTTGTTATAGCAACTCAAGCAGACTAATACACTCTTGTAGTCACATACAGAATGCAAACTCATTCGGAAACTGCTTCATTAATTTACCATAAAATTTCTTAACAGAAGGACTAGAAATACCTGAAGTCCTATTCTTCTTGATGAATTCTCCCTCTACCAGCTGAGTTACATGGAAAATCAGTTCTTTAATCAGACGGTGATTGAGTGACCATGGAATAAGAACAAAAGATATTAGATGAATTGAATGTTGAAAGGATAATTTGATGATAGTATTAAAAAATCCAAAGGGAAGTTTTCTCCATAACAGTTTTCAACTCACTTGATTATCTCCTTTAATTCTAGAAACACCTCTCTTTTTGCTCCTAAAACATCACAGATTCTCCATTTCTCTCCCACCTCTCTGTACCTTTTCAGTCTCTTTGGCTTGGAGATGGGCCTCCTATCCTTGCCTCAACATATTGTTCTAAGCAAAACATGTTTTCATCTGAACATGTCTTGAAAGTTCCAGCCTTTATACTTTTCTCATGGTCTTCTTTTGCCCCCTCAAATGTTTACCTTCTTCCATTCTATTCCAGCAAACCAACAACCTTTTACGAATCAGCTCAAGTTATCCCTCCATTGTTGAATCTCTATAAAAAAGTAAACTTGTTTTCAAATCTCCTATACTTAACTTTTCAGACTGGAGAATAATTATGGGAATCAATGAACTGAATGCGTTATACATACGTGTAACAACACGGATAAAACTTGGAAGTAAGTTTGGAAAAATAAGTACATGAAGTGCAGTGTTATTTTCATGGGGTTCAGAGATATGTATAGTTACATACATACGATAACATATGATAAAACCTAATGATTAAGATAGGAGTTATAAGCGTAAAATTTAGCATAGTGGTTTCTTCAGTAAGGATTTGAGGATAGGAACTAGATGTAGCAAGTAGGTGGATGCTATGTTGTAGTTGGGGGGGAATTCACAGTCACTTTATGATTATGCTAGTAACTTACAGTGTTGCAAGTGTTCTTTTGTAAGTATCAAATATTACCAAGTGAAATATGTGAAAAAGTTTTATTTGCTACTTATCAGTTACAACATTCATTCAAAACTTAGTAAGTTCAATTTTATTTAGGAACTCTGCCACTGAAGAAGGCACCGCCTGGGTAGACTGGCTAGAGGCTCAGACAAGGGCTCTCAAGGCACAGAACACTGTAAAAGGCAGCATCGTATGGGACTTNGTGTTGGAGAAGACTTCTGAGGGTCCCTTGGACTGCAAGGAGATCCAACCAGTCCATCCAAAAAGAGATCAGTCCTGAGTGTTCATTGGAAGGACTGATGTTGAAGCTGAAACTCCAATACTTTGGCCACCTGATGTGAAGAATTGACTCATTTGAAAAGACCCTAATGCTGGGAAAGATTGAGGGCAGGAGGAGAAGGGGATGACAGAGGCTGAGATGGTTAGATGGCATCACTGACTCAATGGACACGGGTTTGGGTGGACTCTGGGAGATAGTGATGGACAGGGAAGCCTGGCGTTTGCATTTCATGGGGTTGCAAAGAGTCAGACATGACTGCATGACTGAACTGAACTGAACTGTGATGAGTGCCATTTTGCAATAGTTTGAGCCTTCTTTGGCATTGCCTTTCTTTGGGATTTGAATGAAAGCTGACTTTTCCAGTTCTGTGGCCACTGCTGAGTTTTCCAAATTTGCTGGCGTATTGACTTGCCCACACTTTTGTAAATGGTTGGTTTAATGAACTGCCCTTCACAACTCCATTAGAGAGTGTCATTGGTTGCCCACCAGGGTTCTGACTAGTAGATCACCTATTTTCTTATTCTCCTCTGCTAAAGTCTATTTCTCCACTTTATTCAGTGCAATTATCAGGTAGTCCTTGACTTCATTTTGAGAGACACATGATTCTCGAAGTCATCATTTATTCTGTGGACTGTCATGGTCTTCATAGGACTCCCCAGGATTCTGTGTGAATTTCATAAATTTTGTGAGGTGGGAATGCCAATTATACCTTTGCTGAGATCCTTGCTATTTTTAAAATTTCCATTTACAGTTTTAAAGTAAAAAGTAGTCAGTGTAGAAAAATTTTCTAATTTTTCTATGGATAAAAATTGCTAGTCATTACCAACATTTATGGGTAGTGCATATTATATATTGGGTACTATTTTAGGAATTGTGCACATATTTACTAAAAAAAAACCCTGACAAACTATGTCCAGAGGCACAAAGAATCTTTTTGTACATCCTTTGATTTTTCTTATGCAATATTCCACATTTATTTTTAATCAAAAAGAGATCCTATTATATATGTTACTTTGTAATCTACTTTTTTACCTAAAATTTGTGTGAACATTTTTCTAGGCTAGTATGATCTATATCATCACTTTTAATAGAAGTGCGATTTTTCATTTTATATTATATTTATATATTCTGCTATTGTTGGACATGTGAAATTATTTCCAATTTTTTTGCGATTTTGTGAACAAAGTGGTGATAACCATACTTGTAGATAAAATTTTGCCACATTTCTTATTTTTTAGAATAAATTCCAGTGCCTGTAACTATTGGGTGAATGAATATGAACAATTCAAGACTTTCATAAATATTGGTAAAGATTTATATTGAGGGCTGTACCAATTTCTTCTTACATCGATAGTATAATAGTGTTTTTACATATCCTAAGTTCTCACCCTTAACATTGATCTTTCTCAATACAAGTTTGATAGTATCTCATAGCATTTCTTTAATTGCTAGTGAGACTGAGAATATTTTAAAATGTTAATTGTTATTTGCATGTTATTTCTCATTTTGTGAAATGTCTCCATGCCCTTTGCCTAATT
This sequence comes from Neotragus pygmaeus, assembly GCA_006410875.1. Lineage (NCBI taxonomy): Eukaryota > Metazoa > Chordata > Mammalia > Artiodactyla > Bovidae > Neotragus > Neotragus pygmaeus. The sequence goes on along the minus strand of SJYV01020496.1, from coordinate 7,853 downwards.
TCTACTAGAGTGTTTGGCCTCTTATTACTGAATTTTAATGTATTTATTTTTAATCAGCATTACAAATGCACATAATTTAAGGAGTCACTTAAACGCATAATTTAAGAAGACAGTAGTTCTGAGAATTTGCTGGTGGTCCAGTGGTCAGGACTTGACACTTTCACTGCCTTGTCCCAGCTTTAATCCCCTGTTGATCCTATAAATTGTATGGCCAAGAAAAAAGAGAAAAAAGACAGTAGTCTCATTTCTCCTGCTCTCCATTTGTTTCCTTTTCCCCAGAGGCAACCCCTTTCAATACTTTGAATTGATTGTTCTGGGATCTCTTTATCTGTAAAACATGCTGGCAAATTGATTTTTCACTATAGAATATGAACATGCAGCTCTTTCCCCCCATTACTTCCCCAGCATGCCTACACTCATCTCTCAATTCTCATACTATATTTATACTATCATTTTGATTAATTCATTATTCACAGTTTGTATTATTATGAGTATGCATTTTTAAAGATGAATTGTGTTAAACTAAGCTTAATTGTTGTTTGTATACTTTGTTTCTCCATGGTTAAAAAAAACAAAAAACTTGTCTATTTTCTTTATTTGCTTAGTTTTCTATGTATTTATCAATAGCTTAACTTCAANTTATGAGTATGCATTTTTAAAGATGAATTGTGTTAAACTAAGCTTAATTGTTGTTTGTATACTTTGTTTCTCCATGGTTAAAAAAAACAAAAAACTTGTCTATTTTCTTTATTTGCTTAGTTTTCTATGTATTTATCAATAGCTTAACTTCAAATTGTCTTCCAAGTTTCTAATCTCTTTTCTGATAGATTTTCTATCAAATTCATTCTCCTTTCTTTGCCACTCCGGTATAGACTGGTGGTCTTCTATACCTGGGACGCAGATGGTGACCTGCGATCTCCCTTTGTTTTCAGCTATATTATTTCTTTCCTGTTTCTTTAGTGTTGCATTTCCTGTGTCCTGCACCTCAGACATTCCTTTTTTGGTGTTGACTCCCTCTTATTCCTTGCACCTTCCAAGTTCATAGGGTTAAATTTTCAGATTTTAAAGTCAGATAATGTCTATTTCCAGGTATACACTTTACTGGATTCTAGGTTTTCAATAACTTTTCCTCAAGATTTTTGAAGCTTTGCTTCCATTTTCAGATCTGAGGCTATCGTCTTTCCCGATCATTTGACTATGATCTGCTTTTCCTCTCTGGACACAGGGTAATCTCCTTGCAGTTTTCAGTGTTTTGAAATTTTACCATGATATGCCTTGGTGAAAATCTGTTTTCATGTAGTGCTGAAAACTTGATGGGTCCTTTTAATTTGGACACACATTCTTCGGTTCTGAGCACTCTAAACAGTTTCTTTAATAGTCTTTTCCCTTCTCTGTTCTTTTTTATTTTTATTTTTGGTTTTCCTACTATCCAATTATTGAACTCTGAACTTTATTGTTTTATTTGTTTTTTCTGTTTCTCATATTTATCTGTATGTTTTTATAAACCTCTTCCAGTTGAATTCTTCAAATTAATCTTCCAACTCTTTTAATAAGTTTTAAAAAGTATTATTACAGTTTAAGCGTCTTTTTCTTTTGTTAGTCCCCAAACTTTTCTATGTGTATGGCATCCTGTTCTCATTTATAGTCCTGGGGATTGATTATCTAGGAGTAATACAGTTACTAGCCCTTGCCAGTGAGACTTGGGTGTTCTTTGGCAGTGTGGTTCCCTCAGAAACTTGGCAGGCTTCTAATCTAGTTGCTTCCAGTAGATTTAAATGTGAGGAACTACAACAATGTTGTTTAACTTTGAAGCTTGAAAATTTTGGGCTTTTGTCTTCTATGTTTTGAACACCCTCATTAGCTTAAAGGCTGCTGCTTTTCAGAAATCTGAAATAACCTCTTGGGTGAAATGACTACTCTTCTTGTGGACTGAGCCCTTTTTTCTTTCCTGCCAAGAAACTTTTAATGGAATGTGCTTAAGACAGCCCAGGGTCACCGACTTAATTTTCTGTCAAGGTTGCTACTTAACAACTTGTAAGAGTTTCAGTATGGGGTAGAGAAGTAATTGTGTTTTTCACCCTGTAAGAATCCTTGCTATGGGCTCCCAGTCAATCTAGATTGCTTGCTGAAGGCAGAGTGTAGTGTACCTCAGTAACAATGTATTACTTTCCACTTGTGCAAGCAGAATGGCTTGCTCTAGTCTGAGTTTATCCAACTGTTGTAGTAATTGGCTGAAGATTACAAGAACTAGCCATCATATTCCCAGATTCTGAAAAGCCCCATTTTGAAACTACATTCTGTGTTGAACTCCTGGTTTGTGTTCCAGAATGAGTTCTGCCCTAGAGTGAGAAACGTTACTACTAGGCAGCCTGGAATGTATGGGTATTTGATATCTGGTTGTTACCTCCTCCACTCAGGCAGCTCTATATTTTAGGTTCTGTTGCTTGCAGAACCCTGCTTTTGGGCTCCAAATTCTATTTGAATCAGTTGTTAATTTATTTAGCTGTTGGTATCAAAAAACAAAATTAATGGTGGTTTAAACAGGTAAGGGTTTTTTGTTTGTTTACGTTTTGTTTTCTGTTTGCACTTAATGTGTCTGGACACGCATAGTCCAGCTGCTCCAAGACATTCTCTGTCTTCTGGATTTGCCACCCTTAACGTGTGTTTTTCACTTTTGTGGTTGTGAGTTGGCTGCTGTGCCTTTTACTTTCTAGGGAGAAGGAAAATGGGGACACCTGCTTTTTTACCTTCGATGAAGTTTTCCTTAAATCCCACCTAGCAACCTCTGCTTATAGCTAATTGGCTTACCGTGGGTCACGTGATCGTCACTCACCCAATCCCTGGATAGGACAGGTGTGCTTTAGATAGAAGCTGCTTAGTCAACCCACAGTGTCAGCACAGATGCTGTGCCTGAGTTATTGGGTCATTTTTTCCTAGCTCTTGGCCTGTCTGTGATGACCTTTTATTTCAGCTCTCTTGGACATGATCTCTCTCCTGACCAAGATCCAATCTGAGTCTACGCAGACTAGTGGGCTTTTCAGACTTCTAGTTCAATTATGCAGAGCTGTCTGGCTTTCTACCTTCCATAATGTACTGCTGCTCCTTTCTGCCCTGAATCAGCCTCATTTTCTCTCTATCCATTTTCTTCTGTCTCTTCTTTGTTCAGTCAAACCCTATTTATAGGAAGTTTCTTATTCAGTGCTTTAAACTACAGTGCATCCATATAAACGAACTCTATAAAGATTTTAAGGTTTGGTGAAGTTTCCCACCCTTAGGCAAAATATTCATTACAGATTTCAAATATATTTAAAAATACTTCAAGGCATGTGAATAGATCTATGTTTAATTTCTGGTTCTATTAGAGGAAATATGGAGGGTAAGAAAATCCCTTATCAGTGTACCTAATCATATGTAAATTTGTTTTTAATGAGAATGTGGTGATCTCTATTTTCACATTATCATTGTCGTTCTCATGTTGATCCTTCCTTGTCCTCTAATTTCTGTCTGTGTTAGAGAAAAGAAGTCAGTTAGACACAGAATTCAGAACTTCTTCAAGTTTCTTTGAAAGAAAGCTTGAATAAGCATGCTAGATTTTACTGAAGGAGACAAAAGGAAGGAGGGGATTTATATCCTGCACCCCACAGAAAACGACTTAATCTCCATCTTAAACAATGACCTTTCTTAATGGTTCTTCTGTGGGAAGTGTCTCTGACCATTTCCCAGTAAGTCCTTTGCTTTTATGCCCCCTCTTCTTTTCTGCTGGATTCTAACCTCTGCCATCCTTCAGCTCCCTTCTATCATATGGAGCAATTCAGTTCTGACCTGACTCCCACATGAAAAGTTGTCCACACAAGTTCAGAAAGTGGCTTATTAAAGCAATAATACTTTAATTGCTCTCCTTAGAAGATATAAAACTGTTTTAGGGAATAAAAAAGTCTTCTGTTACAATACAATCTCATAGTTTTCAAACCAGACTACAATCAAGAAAACTAGAAATGTATTTTAAGATTTTGATTATTTCATCTGGGTTGTTATATTTTTGAGAGACATGCTGGCCCATAGATTGCTTTGGCTAGATAGTCTTTGAAGTTTTATTCCAGATAGAACGCAGAGGTAGAACAAGAATATGATAGTAAGAGGGTAGAACTCCTTTGTTTTTCTGTATATTTATTGGTACTTCTTTATGCATATGACTGAGTATCTTGGCTTTCTTCTTTTAGAATAGAATCCCTGATTCTTGAAGCTAGCTATAGCCTTTTGAATAATTTATCTCAAATGGGCTATTATTAAAATGTTGTGTGAAATTTATAAAAAGTGTCTTTCTTTTTCCATTTCTCTTTATTGCTGATTGAGATATAGATATGATTTCCAGACCCCAAGCAGTCATCTTGGATGTTGAAAGGGAAGCATGTGTGTGGATGACCCAGAGGAGGAAGACATAAGGAGCCTGACACCCTGGAGCACCAAGTTAGCTCTTGAATTCTTAATGTCGATGTATGGCAAAGCCAATAGAGTATTGTAAAGTAAAATTAAAAAAATAAATAAAAAAAAAGAAAAAGAAACAAACTCTGTCTTGTTCAATGCACTCTATTTTGTGTATTCTATAACATGCAACAAAACTCATTTATAATGACATGTATATTTTATTCCAAAGATTTGATATATAATCAAAGAGCTGTCACTTTGTAATTTGTGTGTGTGCATGCTCAGTCATGTACTACTCCTTGTGACCCATGGACTGTAGCCTCCTCTGTTCATAGGATTATTCTGGCAAGAATACTTGAGTGGGTTGCCATTTCCTCCAGGGAATCTTCCTGACCCAGGGATAAAACTCACATCTCCCATTGATCCTGCATTAGCAGGTGGATTCTTTCCTACTGGGCCACCTGGGAAGCTCCTTTGTAGCTAGACTGACCCCTAAAGACATGCTTTCTGAAAGGAGTAACTGTGTACTGCAATATGTGGGATATAGGATGAAAATATTAGAACATTTCTTTAAAAAATCTACCAATAATGCAATAATGAAGTTAAGGGTTATTCACATTTAATTAGTGAATTGACTGCAATATCTTTACTCTATTTTAAATGCTGGACAATCATGTACCTCAAAGGAAGTTCTACAGCTTGGAAAGACTGATGGTATCAGTCTCAATTCTTGGTTTCTTTTTAGTATATTACAGCATTCAGTATTTTACTTGCCCTGGTTAAGAAGAGTTATAAATTGTGTTCTCTAGTTTTAACTAAACTAATCCTCACAAGGTGGCTAAATGACTTCATAATATTTCAGGAAATAAACTATAAAGTTAATGGTAACACAAATGAACAGCAAGAAAATGACACTTGTTTGATGATTTTAGCTACATTTTTGACTGTGTTATAGAATGATTATATCACCCCTACTTTACCTCACTGGGGTATTATTATTTTTTAGTGTGAGGAGAATAGTTCAGTACTGTTAGTAGATACAATAAACCTCTCAAAATATTATTTATTAATATTAATTTTCATTTATAATTTCTATTTTTGTATCTGAAAATAGTATACATAGTATGAGTAAAATAACATATATATATATATATAGAGAGAGAGAGAGAGAGAGAAAGAGAGATTGTTTTTCCTGATGGGGCAAATTTTTCAAAAGTTCATTTTTTTTTAAACCTGAAGGAATTGCAAAGCTAAAAAACTATTTCCAAGCCTTATATGACTGAGATTTGAAAAGTTGAAATGAGGGAGGGACTTCCTTCCTGCAGTTGTTAGGCTGTTTCTGAGCTAAAATTGTGATAATTCTATGCCCAGGTTGAAAAAAAGATTTTGGTAAACAAATTTTGTTTCTTCTCTCTTCTAGTGTCCCAGCAGGTATGGCCTAAGGTCCAGAATGAAAAGAAATAAGGAATTAAGGATAATAGTAGAAATAATCAATGTCATCCAATGAAACTTACCATAATTCTTGAACATCTTTCCTGGATCAGGTTCACACACTGACATTGGGCAATGAAGTCAGCTCATTTCAATTCATTGGATATGTGGGATCACTGTTTGTAGAGAAAATAATTCGTGATATCAAAAACTGAGAAATTCTCAAAGTGTTGAAAAATATAGTGACTCTTTTAATCAAAAGCTAAGTTTGTAGGCAATACAGCAATACATCCATTGGTTTTGCTACTGGGACTAGAATTTCTTTCAGTCTAAGGCTAGATTTATTCATCAATGGAATTTCAGGAGATATGCATCTGACTAGGATAAATGCCAGAAATGTCTATTGTTATTCTGAAACATAGCAAGATATCATTTTTCCAGAAAGGATGAGCACTCATTGTTTGTCTCTGAGAATGAGATTCAAAGTAGAATCCAAGTTGTAAGATATTTAGAGTGATACACAGTAAAACACACGTGGATGAATTTTTTGTCAACCTGTCTTCTGTCCCTATGTTACTGTGATATTGACTAAATGGTATGAGTGGATGGTACTTGATCCTTGCTAGGATTTTCTGAAGAACTTTATAAAATATGTGTCTGAACACTTCATCTGTGGGCCAAAGAAGGGAATATTTAGCTACTGATTCCCATTTACCCACTTGGCAACAGTGATCTCAAGGGCATTGACTTCTGAGATGTGCATGGTGAATGCCAAGCTGGTTTCTGATGGTGTCTCATGATGCCTTGGAGAGGCCATGGGGTAAGAAGCAATAACAGGTCTATCCCACAGATACCAGGTAAAGGACTGTCAGTCCTGCACTAACCTGGTTGAACTTCCATTGAACTTGTCATTATAGGAGAGGCTGAAGTAAGAGGTGAATCAAAAGGATCTGTAGTGGTGCACAAGTGATGTTTACTCTAATGGATAACAACAGACTTTATTTTCTGGGCTCCAAAATCACTGCAGATGGTGATTGCAGCCATGAAATTAAAAGACACTTACTCCTTGGAAGGAAAGTTATGACCAACCTAGACAGCATATTCAAAAGCAGAGACGTTACTTTGTCAACAAAGGTCCCTCTAGTCAAGGCTATGGTTTTTCCAGTAGTCATGTATGGATGTGAGAGTTGGATTATAAAGAAAGCAGAGCACAGAAGAATTGACGCTTTTGAACTCTTGAGAGTTCCTTGGACTGCAGAGATACAACCAGTCCATCCTAAAGGAAATCAATCCTGAATATTCACTGGAAGTACTGATGCTGAAGCTGAAACTCCAATATTTTGGCCACCTAATGCAAACAGCTGACTCATTTGAAAAGACCCGGATATTGGGAAAGATTGAAGGTGGGAGGATAAGGGGATGACGGAGGCTGAGATGGTTGGATGGCATCACTGACTCAATGGACAAGAGTTTGGGTTAACTCCGGGAGTTGGTGATGGACAGGGAGGCCTGGCGAGCTGCGGTTCATGGAGTCAGAAAGGGTCAGACACGGATGAGCGACTGAACCAAACTGACCTGAACAGAAATACTATCAATTCAGTTCAGTTGTTCAGTCGTGTCCGAATCTTTGTGACTGTATGGACTGCAGCATGCCAGGCCTCCCTGTCCATCACCAACTCCTCAAACTTGCTCAAACTCATGTGATACCATCCAACCATCTAGTCTTCTGCTGCTCCCTTCTCCTCCTGCCTTCAGTCTTTCCCAGCATCAGGGTCTTTTCCAATGAGTCAGTTCTTTGCATCAGGTGGCCAAAGTATTCAGCTTCAACATCAGTCCTTCCAATGAATATTCAGGACTGATTTCCTGTAGGATGGACTGGTTGGATCTCCTTGCAGTCCAAGGGGCTCTCAAGAGTCTTCTCCAACACCACTGTTTAAAAGCATCAATTCTTTGGTGCTTAGCTTTCTTTTTATTTTATTTTATTATTATTTTTTTTT
>SJYV01020495.1:0-50708 GCA_006410875.1 Neotragus pygmaeus | reverse complement strand
TTTTTTTTGCTGACTGTATAGAGCTGCTTCATCTTCAGCTGCAAAGAATATAATCAATCTCATTTCAGCGTTGACCACCTGGTGATGTCCATGTGTAGAGTCTTCTCTTGTATTGTTGGAACACACTGTTTGCTATGACAAGCGCATTCTCTTGGCAAAATTCTATTAGCCTTTGCCTTGCTTCTTTCTGTACTCTAAGGCCAAATCTGCCTGTTAATCCAGGTGTTTCTTGACTTCCTATTTTTGTATTCCATTCCCCTATAATGAAAAGGACATCTGTTTGTCATGTTAGTTCTAAAAGATTTTGTACGTCTTCCTAGAACTGTTCAACATCAGTTTCTTCAGCGTTACTGGTTGGGGCATAGACTTGGATAATCGTGATATTGAATGGTTTGCCTTGGAAACAAACAGAGTTCATTCTGTCATTTTTGAGACTGCATCCAAGTACTACATTTCAGACTCTTGTTGACTCTGATGGCTACTCCATTTCTTCTAAAGAATTCTTGCCCACAGTAGTAGAAATAATGGTTATCTGATTTAAATTCACCCATTCTAGTCCATTTTAGTTCACTGATTCCTAAGACGTCAACGTTTACTCTTGCCATCTCCTTTTTGACCACTTCCAATTTGTTTTGATTCTTAGACCTAACATTCCAGGTTCCTATGCAATATTGAGCCTTACAGCATCAGACCTTGCTTCTGTCACCAGTCACATCCATATTTTTTTTTTTTTAATTTGCTTTGGCTCCATTCCTTCATTCTTTCTGAAGTTATTTCTCCACTGATCTCCAGTAGCATATTGAGCACTTACCCACCTGATGAGCTCATGTTTCGGGTTCCTATGTTGTTGCTTTTTCATGCTGTTCATGGGATTCTCAAGGCAAAAATACTGAAGTGGTTTGCCATTCCCTTCTCCAGTGGACTGCATTTTGTCAGAACACTTCTCCATGACCCATCCGTCTTTGGTGGCCCTACATGGCATGGCTCATAGTTTCAGTGATTTAGACAAGGCTGTGGTCCATGTGATTAGATTGTTTAGTTTTCTGTGGTTGTGGTTTTCAGTCTGTCTGCCGTCTGATGGAGAAGGATAAGAGGCTTATGTAAGCTTCTTCTTGGGAGAGACTGACTGAGGGGGAAACTGGGTCTTGTTCTGATGTGGGGACCATGCTCAGTAAATATTTAATCCAATTTTCTGTTGATGGGTGGAGCTGTGTTCTCTCCCTGATATTTACCTCAACCAAGCTATGGTGAAAGTAATGAAGGTAATGGTGACCTCCTTCAAAATATCCCATGCATTTACTGCTACATTCAGTGCCCCCAACCCTGCAGCAGGCCACCACTGACCCAAGCATCTGCCTTTTCTCTTGTACTTCTTGACCATATAAATCCCTTTAACATTTATTGTAAAGCTGGTTTGGTGGTACTGAATTCTCCTAACTCTTGCTTGCCTGAAAAGCTTTTTATTTCTCTTTCAATTTTGAATGAGATATTTGCCAGGACAATAACCTTGGTTATAGGTTTTTCCCTTTCAGTACTTTAAGTATATCCTGCCATTCCCTTCTGGCCTGCAGAGTTTCTGCTGAAAGATCAGCTGTTAAGCATATGGGGTTTTCTTTGTATGTTACTTGTTGCTTTTTGCTTGGTGCTGTAATATTCTTTCTTTGTGTTTAGTTTTTGTTAATTTGATTAGTGTCTTGGCATGTTTGTCCTTGGTTTTATCCTGTATGGGACTCTTTGAGCCTCTTGGACTGATTGACTATTTCATTTTCCATGTTTGGGAACATTTTAGCCTATAATCTCTTCAAAAATTTTCTCATACCCTTTCTTTTTCTCTTCTTTTGGGCTCCGTATAATTCTTGTTGGAATTATAATGTTGGTGCTTTTGATATTGCCCCAAAGGTCTCTGAGACTATCTTCAGTTCTTTTCATTCTTTTTACTTTATTCTTCTCTTCAGTAGTTATTTCCACCATTTTATCTTCCAGCTCACTGATTTCATTCTTCTGTTTCAGATATTCTGCTATTGATTCATTCCAGAGTATGTTTAATTTCAGTGATCGTTTTGTTTGTCTCTGTATGTTTGTTATTTAATTCTTCTAGGTCTTTGTTAATCAATTATTATTTTCTCCATTCAGTTTTCAAGGTTTTTAATCATCTTTATTATCATTATTCTGAATTCTTTTTCAGGTAGTTTGCCTATTTCTTCTTCATTTATTTGGTCTTCTGTGTTTCTAGTTTGTTCCTTCCTTTGTGGAGTATTTGTCTGCCTTTTCATTATTATTGTTATTTAACTTAATGTGTTTGAGGTCTCCTTTTCCCAGACTTCAAGGTTGAATTATTTCTTTTGTTTTCTGCCCTCCTAAGCTTGGTCGAGTGGTTTGTGTAAGCTGCATTTAGGGTGAGATTTGTGCTGAATTTTTGTTTGTTTGTTTTTCCTCTGATGGGAAAGACTCAGTGAGGTGGTAATCCTGTATGCAGATGATTTGGTTTGTATTTTTGTTTTGTTTGTTTAGATGAGGCATCCTGAACAGGGTGCTACTGGTGATTGGGTGATGCTGGGTTTTGGATTCCAGTGGTTTCCTTTGTGTGCGTTTGCACTACTTGATACTCCCTAGGGTTAGTTCTCTGGTAGTCTAGGTCTTCCCTGGTGGTTCAGATGGTAAAGCATCTGTCTGCAATGCGGGAGACTCATGTTCAATCCCTGGGTTGGGAAGATATCCTGGAGAAGGAAATGGCAACCCACTCCAGCACTCTTGCCTGGAAAATTCCATGGACTGAGGAGCCTGGTAGGCTCCTAGTAGGCTGTTCAGTCCATGGGGTCGCAAAGAGTCGGACATGACAGAGTGACTTCACTTCACTTCACTTCAGGGTTAGTTCTCTGGTAGTCTAGAGTCTTAGAGTCAATTCCCCCACTCCAAAGGCTCCGGGCTTAATCTCTGGTCAGAAATGAAGGTACCACTGTGGTTTATTATGGCATTAAATGAGATTAAAGCAAATATCAAAAAACAAGAAACCAAAGATGAACTTCAGAAAAATGACATTCACAAAATCAGGCAAATAATAATTAAAGTAATGGAATATACACATATACCTATATACCCATGAGCAAAGTCAAAACAGTCCAACAAAAATAAAGTACAGTAGATCGAGCAGCAAACAAAGGAAATAAAAAAAATTATATTTACCAGTTAAGAACAAAACTAACTAAAGCACAAACTGGAAAACAAAACTAAAGAAAGGTGCCAATGGGAAATAAAGCAATGAAAACAAAACTAACAAATATGTTGAGAGGAAAGGAAGAGAAGGAAAATAAATAATAGATATGCAAAGTTAAGGAGGTAGATGAAGAAGATATGTATAGATTAAAGTTTAACTGCCTGGGGAAAAGAACAGTAGGAAAGGGAAACAAAGGAATAAATGTAGAAAATATAATAGGTTTAAAAATTAAAATTATAAAAAAGAAGAAAAAAAAAAGGAAAACTCCACAGAGGTTTATGACAACAATAAAAAGTGTGACTGAATATATGCATATACATATATATCTATAAGCAAAGTAAAACAGTCCATAAAAAATAAAGTACAATAGATTGACCTGGTGAACAAAGGAAATCAGAAATTATGTCTACTAGAACAAAACTAACTAAAGTACAATCTGGAAAACAAAACTAAAGCAATGTTCCAATTGAGGAATAAAGCAATGAAAACAAAATTAACAACTATGTTGAGAGTTAAGAAAAGAAAGAAAGAATAGATATGCAAAGTTAAATAGAGGTAGATAAAGAAGATTCACATACATTAAAGATTACTTGTATGGGGAAAAGAACTGTACGGAAAGCAAACAAAGAAATAAATGTAGAAAAAATAATAATGTTTAAAAAATTAAGTTAAAAAAGAGAAAGAAAAAAAAAAAAGATAAAACTTCACACAACTGCAAATGCCCAAAGTAGAGGCAGAGGTTTATAACAACAATAAAAAAATATGACTGAGAAAAAGAAAGAAAAAACAAACAACTCAAAACCTTAACTAGATTTCATAGTGCCAATAATAAAATCAACAACTACAACAGAGAGAGGAATAAAAGAAAAAAAAAAAGAAAAAGAAAAAAATCCAAAAAATCTACAGAACAAGTCAAAACATATGAAATAAATGTTTTTCTTGAGTTACTGCTGTCAGAGTCCCTTCCTTTGCTGGGAGTCGCAGTCCACCTCACCTCTCTAGGATGTCCTCCACAACTGTACTGATCTCTGGATCTACTCTGGGGGAAGCTAAGATTCTAATCTGGTCCTACACCTATGTGTTCTTGTTTCCAATATCCACAGCTATCAGAATTAGTGTGTTTTCTGTTGTGGGAGCTCTCAATGGCCTTTTATATATTCCATAGACACAGTCTGTCTAGTTGATCCTGTGGATTTAATCTGCAGCTTGTATAGCTGGTGGGAAGGTTTTGGGTCTTCTTCTTAGTCACACTGCACTTGGGTTTCAATTGTGGTTTTATTTCTACCTCTGCATGTGGGTAATCTACTGTGGTTTGCCCTTGAGATTTCCCTGGTTGACTCGGGTTTACTCCTGTGAGGGCCAGGTGTGGGGGTGGTGCAGCTGCTTGGGTTGCAGGGATTCTGGCAGCACCAGGTACTCAGGGGAGTTGGCAGCCAGGACAGCAGAATATAGTGTTCTAGAAGCTCTAGAAGGATATGGCAATCAGTATTGGCCAATATGCTCCAGTATTCTTGCTTGGAGAACCCCCCTTCCTGACAGAGAAGCCTGGCAGGCCACAGTCTACAGGGCTGCAAGGAGGCAGATGCTACCAAGGTGACTCTGCATGCATAGACGCAAGAATTTTTTTTTTTTTTTTTTGGCCTATGGCAGCTCTGCCCTAGTAAGAGTTGAGTTTCAAAGTGGCACAACTACTTGTCTTGCAGGTACCCTGATGGTGCCAAATGTGCGGGGACACAAACTGCCTCTGCACAGAAGTTATGGCCCTATCAGAGTCTTTTTTTGAGCCTCTTGGAGCTGGCGATCAGAAGCCCTCATTGGCCAGTCTTTCTCTGTAGCTCTGCCCATTCAGGCTCTTAGATGGCTCCTTTGCCTGGGATCCTTCTCTTGTTCCATGTGTCAGGCACATGTAAGTGTATACCTGGCTGGGTTGCTACTCTGTAGATCAGTGCATCAGGCACTTAAGGAGCACCCTGGATGGGGTCTTGCTCTGTAGTTCAGTGCTTTAGGTGTTTGATGGGCCAGCTCTTTATTGTTCAGCTGCTGCTGATGTAATGTGAGGAGAGAGAGGCTATAGTGATGGCTCCACCCTTTATGAGTGACTCAGCAGTATTGCCTTGCTTCTGTGGCTGCCTAGCTTTCTTCCACAAGTATTTCCCACCACAATCCCCTTCAACACCTCCTCTTGATCTGTCCCTCTCCAGTCAACACCAGTCCTCACCCTGGGATTGCTACACAATCCCTAAACTCCATCTCCCAGATGCTGTGCCTTCCAGGGGACCTGTGTCTTTGTCCAGGGTATGTATGGCTGGGGCAAGGACTGTCTGATTCTCATTCCATTTCAGTTCAGTTCAGTTCAGTTGCTCAGTCGTGTCTGACTCTTTGTGACCCCATGAATCACAGCATGCCAGGCCTGTCTGTCCAGCACCAACTCCCAAAGTTCACTCAAACTCATGAGTTGGTGATGCCATCCAACCATCTCATCCTCTGTCATCCCCTTCTCCTCCTGTCCCAATCCCTCCCAGCATCATGGTCTTTCCCAATGAGTCAACTCTCCACATGAGGTGGCCAAAGTATTGGAGTTTCAGCTATAGCATCAGTCCTTCCACTGAACATCAAGGACTGATCTCCTTTAGGATGGAGTGGCTTGATCTTGCAGTCCAAGGGACTCTCAAGAGTCTTCTCCAACACCACAGTTCAAAAACATCAATTGTTCGGCACTTAACTTTTTTCACAGCCCAACTCTCACATCCATACATGACTACTGGAAAAACTATAGCCTTGACTATATGGACCTTTGTTGGCAAAGTAATGTCTCTGCTTTTTATTTATTTATTTTTTAAATTTTTACTTTCTTCTACTTTGTAATACTGTATTAGTTTTGCCATACATCGACATGAATCCACCACAGGTGTATATGAGCTCCCAATGCTGTATCCCCCCTCCCACCTCCCACCCCAAGTCATCTCTCTGGATCATCCCCGTGCACCAGCCCCAAGCATGCTAGGTTGGTGATAACTTTCCTTCCAAGGAGAAAGCGTCTTTTAATTTAATGGCTGAAATCACCATCTGTAGTGATTTTGGAGCCCAGAAAAGTAAAGTCAGCCACTGTTTCCACTGTTTCCCCATCTATTTCCCATAAAGTGATGGGACCAGATGCCATGATCATTCCATTTACGCTGCCACAGATCAGCTGTTTCACTCTCAGCCTTAAATGTTTCTCCTCTGACTCAGACAATTGCCCTGATGTGGGCTCAGAACACTGCTTCAGTTCCCCTGCCCGCCAAGGGCAAGTCCAGTCCTACTAACACTCCTGTTTTCTCCACTAGTTCTTTTGTCCTACTGTTTTGCATGGTTCTATATATTCTTTTCCTCTGGTCAGGTACTCCTGTCTGCTCTCAGCTGGTGCTCTGCATGCACTTCTGTGTCTGAAGGTACATTCCTGATGTATCTGTGGAGCGAGATGCATTCCACATCCACCTACTCCTCTGCCATCTTGTTCACCCCTTCACTTTCCTTTTAATAAGTATGAGTTTTTCTACCTTCATTTCCTGTTTTATATATTTCATTGTATATAAAAAATATATATATATATATATTTAATTTTGTCTGTCCACTCATACTAATTTTCTGCTGTAATTTTTTCAATGCCATATTTCACTTTTGTGATCAAGCATTTATATATATCGCATTGAGAATTTCAAAGACTCTTATCTTTAGTCCTCCCCAAAGGTAATTGTTAGAATATATGTATTGCAAAACCTTTTTTTTTTTTTTTTNAAAGAAAATTATTTTCACTTTTTCCCCCATCTATTTGCCAATAAGTGATGGGACTGGATGCCATGATCTTAGTTTTTTGAATGTTGAGTTGTAAGCCATTTTGTTCACTTTCTTCTTTCACCCTCATAAGAGGCTCTTTAGTTCCTCTTCACTTTCTGCCATTAGTGTGGTATCATCTGCATTATCTGAGGTTGTTGATATTTCTCCTGGCAATCTTTATTCCACCTTGTGGTTCATCCAGCCCAGCATTTCACATAATGTATTCTGCATGGAAGTTAAACAAGCAAGGGTGACAATATATGTACAGCTTTGTTATACTCCTTTCCCAATTCTGAACAAGTCCATTGTTCCATGTCTATTCTTAACTGTTGTTTCTTGACCTGCATGAAGGTTTCTCAGGATTCAAGTAGATTTAACAAATATAAAATACCCACACTAACTACAGCTAATGAATGCTCTAATGAAGCATTTAATAGAATAAATGTCATAAGTCTTAATGGGAAATACTTTTGTTTCTTTAGGCAGGTGAATTCCTAAAGTCTTATTTAAACAAGCATAATGTAATCTCACAAATTAAAAATAAATAAATAAAACAAAAAACTAGTATTCAAAAAGTGATTACTAAGTGTGGTCCCAGAACAGCTACATGATCTAAGGGAAAGCTCATAATTTCATTAAAATACTTTAGAAATTTCCAGATGAAAATATAATTCCACAAAATCTAAACAAACCAAACATTGTTAATTAAAAAAACTCTCCTGCTCAAACAATAATTATACACTGCATATAGGAAATCCCAGTAACAGCATATTCAAACCCCAGACCTGAGATGGGTTATGTCACTTCTCTGAACCTTGGCTTCCTGCCTATCTCTATGAAAAACAGAGATAACACTCTATATCTCATTGGGTTGTTGGGACATTAAGATATGTAAACCATTTAGGAGAGGGTCTGACACACCAAGTACTCTATGGACACTAGTTACTATCTCTCTACAGCATTAGCACATACTAAGAGCTCAATTAATACTTGCTAAATGAATGACTAATCTATAGAAAAGAAATGCAGTTTTCACAGCAACTGGAATCTAGCCAAACCTAAATCAAAAAAATTACAAAATTATTTAAGTCCTGTTGGCCCAATTCAGGAAGTTATTTTGGAACCATGCATTACTGAGATAATTAAAATAACATTTCATTCAAATATTTAAGTACCTACTACGTGTCAGGCACTGGGCACCTAGAAACAAACAAGGTACACTTTCTATCTCAGAGTTTACACTAAATAAGAAATGTAAAAGTAATTTGAATAATTGAAAAGGAACTCAGAAGCCTTCCAGTCTAACACCATGCATTTTAAATGTAAGGAACATAAAGTCCAGAAAAGTTCAGTTTGGCCAAAGACACAAACTAGGTAGTGAGGAGCCAAGGCTAGAACTCGGGTCTGATCCTCTGCAGCCTGCATCGCAGTGACTCGGGGTCTTCAACATGACATAGAGATGAAGACCATAATCTGTAACTAACAAAGGTCCTTCTAAATTATCTTAATTGGATAATGGAATTCCAGTCAGACTTCAAAGGAGCTACTCAGGGCACAAAAATAAAATCTACTGTGATCACTTGGCAAATTTTTTGATTAACAAAAGGACTTCTTGGATGGTTGTAAATCAGTGAAAAGTCTGTTCCACATTAGTTGTCACATCTTCAGCCTCCCAGAGACAACAATAAAACACAACACACACTGCACTGCTACACATTTAATTAAATACTTAATTGCCAAGAATATGAAAGGACAAAATAATTACCTTAAATGTACCATTTTGATTTTTCATGTAAGAGACCAAAAATATATCCACTGGAAGAAGTGCTGATGTGATCAGTGCAATAGCCAGAGAAAAAATGGCAGTTATGGTGGAGACAACTTCACTTTCCCGCTGACTCTGATATTTGCGAACATATATCCAGCAGAACGCCAAAATAGCCTGAAACAGACAGAAGGAAATGTTTTGTTACTGCCCTATCTATGCTCTAATACTGATTTTAGAATGTGTTTTAAAGTTCCTGGTGGGAAACTCTATGTCAAGTAAAGATGCTTTCATATGTGCATGGAGAAGTCCCCCACCCCTTATAAACTTAGCCAGGATTTATCATTTTCAAAGCCAAGTTCATTAAAGCAGTACATCATCACGGGGGTGCCAAGACAACAAAAAACCAAGCAAAGGTTGTTGATAACAGTGCTCAGTTACATATTGCCTTGCAAACACAGTATGACCATTAACGGTTGACACATTAGTTATAACTACCTCTGAATACTTTTCCCTATACATTTTTCCAAGCTAAAGGAGACGTAACTGAAAGTTGTTTCCCATTCTTCATGGCAGCACTATTTACAATAGCTGGAACATGGAAGCAACCTAGATGTCCATCAACTGATGAATGGATAAAGAAGTTGTTATCCATATACACAATGGAATATTACTCAGCCATAAAAAGGAATGCCTTTGAGTCAGTTCTAATGAAGTGGATGAACTTAAAACCTATTATACAGAGTGAAATAAGTCTAAAAGAGAAAGATAAATATCATCTTCTAACACATATACATACATGGAATCTAGAAAAATGGTACTGAAGAATTTACTTACAAGGCAGCAGTGGAGAAACAGACATAGAGAATAGATTTGTGGACATAAGGAGAGAGAGGAGGGGATGAGATGTATGGAAAGAGAACATGGAAACTTACATTACCATACAGATTGCCAATGGGAATTTGCTATATGGCTAAGAAACTCAAACAGGGGTTCTGTATCAACCTACNATGTATGGATGTGAGAGTTGGACTATAAAGAAAGCTGAGTGCCGAAGAATTGATGCTTTTGAACTGGGGTATTTTGACAGTCCCTTGGACTGAAAGGAGATCCAACCAGTCCATCCTAAAGAAGAGCAGTCCTGAATATTCATTGGAAGGACTGATGCTGAAGTTCCAGTAATATGGCCACCTGATATGAAGAACTGACTCACTGGAAAAGAACCTGATGCTGGGAAAGGTGGAAGGCAGGAGGAGAAGGGGACGACAGAGGATGAGATGGTTGGATGGTGTCACCGACTTAATGAATATGAGTTTGAGTAACATCCGGGAGTTGGTGATGGACAGGGAGGCCTGGTTTGCTACAGTCCATGGGGGCGCAAAGAGTCAGACACAACTGAGAAACTAGGCTGAACCAAACTCAGAACAATATAGAAGGAAACTTAGTCTTCCAACACAAGATGAAATTACTAGAAATAATAAATTCAAGATGGCACAATAAATGCCAACAACATAAATACAGAATGGAAGACTGCTGTATATTAAGCAATGTAAGACAATGTCTTATTGAGTATTGTTTGACACACACAATGTCTAGCAAAGCAATCTGCATGGAATAAGTTCTTATATATGTATTATTAGTATACTGCACTTTATATATGTATATATAAAACAGTGTATTATACATTATTTAGTCAGTAAATATACATAAGGTATTAATAATATATTAATATATTTTAATAATATACCCCTCATCCAAGGTAAGGAGCAGCATCTGCACTTTGCTGGAGCAGCCGTGAAGAGATACCCCACGCCCAAGGTAAGAGAAATCCAAGTAAGATGGTAGGTGTTGCAAGAGGGCATCAGAGGGCAGACACACTGAAACCATACTCACAGAAAACTAGTCACTCTAATCACACTAGGACCACAGCCTTCTCTGACTCAATGAAACTAAGCCATGCCATGTGGGACAGGTCATAGTGGAGAGGTATGATCACTGTGGTCCACAGGAGAAGGGAATGGCAAACCACTTCAGTATTCTTGCCTTGAGAACCCAGTGAACAATATGAAAAGGCAAAATGATAGGATACTGAAAGAGGAATTCCCCAGATCAATAGGTGCCCAATATGCTACTGGAGATCAGTGGAGAAATAACTGCAGAAAGAATGAAGGGATGGAGCCAAAGCAAAAATACCCAGTTGTGGATGTGACTGGTGATAGAAGCAAGGTCTGATGCTGTAAAAGGCAATATTGCATAGGAACCTGGAATATCAGGTCCATGAATCAAGACAAATTGGAAATGGTCAAACAGGAGATGGCAAGAGGGAACGACAACCTTCTAGGAATCAGAGAACTGAAATGGACTGGAATGGGTGAATTTAACTTCAGTTCAGTTCAGTTCAGTCACTCAGTCGTATCTGACTCTTTGCAACCCCATGAATTACAGCCCACCAGGCCTCCCTGTTCATCACCATCTCCTGGAGTTCACTCAGACTCACATCCATCAAGTCAGTGATGCCATCCAGCCATCTTATCCTCTGTCGTCCCCTTTTCCTCCTGCCCCCAATCCCTCCCAGCATCAGAGTCTTTTCCAATGAGTCAACTCTTCNAAACAGACCCTTGGCTCCATGACGGATATCCCTGTAACCATGATGGACCGTAGTCCCAAGGAACATGGAATTATCTGTGATTTTTAAACTATTCTCCTTGAAACTGAGACACAAGCCTCTAAGAGTTCAGATTTCTCCTGCTACTCACATTGAGCTTCTCAGTTATATTCTCTTTGAACAAATCGTATAATGATAAAAACATATTTGAATCTCTCTACACTCCCCTCCCATATAATAATATTTCATTTATCTCTCCCTCGCCCAAAATATGTGGTGTTAATTCTCAGTTACACATATTTTTAAAGTGTTGAAGTATAGGTCAATTCCAATTCCACTGATATAATTCCCACACCTGCTTTCACCTAAACATAATTTTCTTATACAGTTTTGATTTCTTTGGGGAGAAGAATGTTTTCATCCTAAGCACTGACAGTTGGCATTCTCTTCTTAGTCACTATCCATGGGAAATTTTGTTATCACTTGTGATGAGTTGCTGTAAATGTATAAACGCCTGGACTCAGGCACAGTATTGAGAGGCAGAGTGTCTAAGTTGACTGGCTGGCTCCGGGTCTTATGCTTTGTGTACCAGCCTCGCCCTATATGTGATTTACATAAAGTCTTAGCAAAATTACCAGTGGACACGCAAAACTGCAGTGACTGCACCAGGAAGGGGCACTCTGCAGTGCCAAAGTTCTACCTGCTGGTCTACTGTGTTATGTGTTAATGCTGGTTCTATAGTTCTTGTTCTGTGTCCCTGTCCGTAAATGTTGCAACTAATTTAATTCTTCATTAGATACCCTAGCTGTGTCTTATTCCTTTCAGGCCGCTCTAACAAAATACTGTGAACTGGTGGCTCATAAATAACAGAAATTTAGTTTGCACAGTTCTGGAAGCAGGGAAGGTTAAGGTCAAGTCCTAGCAGATTTGAATGCTGCTGAGAAGTGTCTTCCTGACCCATAGATGGCCATCTTGTCCTGTGTCCTCATACAGCTGAAGAGGGCAAGGAAACACTCTGGGGCCTCTTTTATAAGGGCACTAAACCTATTTATGAGGGTTCCAACCTTGTAATTCATTTACCTCCCAAAAGCCCCACCTTCAAATACCTTTGAGGGTTAGTTTCATATAAAAATTTTGGAGAGTCACAAACATTCAGTCTATAGAAGCTTCAAATTCTATCTCTGGTTTCTTAATTTCCTTAGCTTAGTTTACTTAGTCTTTTGTTTATTTCTTAGAAAACACTACTTATATGTAATATATATATATATATATATACATATATGCTATAATTCAGTGATTGTTCTAAAAAAGGGAANTTTTTTTGATGACCCAGCAGATGTTGGCAATTTGATCTCTGGTTCCTCGCCTTTTCTAAAACCAGCTTGAACATCTGGAATGTTGTGGTTCATGTACTGCTGAAGCTTGGCTTGTTGGATTTTGAGGATAATTTTGCTAGCATGTGAGATGATTGAATTTTTACCGTAGTTTGCACATTCTTTGGCATTGCCTTTCTTTAGGATTGGAATGAAAACTGACCTTTTCCAGTGCTGTGGCCACTGCTGAGCTTTCCAAATTTGCTGGCATATTGAATGAAGCACTTTCACAGCACCATCTTTTGGGATTTGAAACAGTTCAACTGGAATTCCATCACCTCCATTAGCTTTGTTCTTCATGATGCTTTCTAAGGCCAACTTGATTCAACATTCCAGGATGTCTGGCTCTAGGTGAGTGATCACACCATTGTGATTATTTGGATTGTGAAGTTCTTTTTTTGTACAGTTCTGTGCATTCTTGCCACCTCTTCTTAATATCTTCTGCTTCTGTTAGGTTCATACCATTGCTGTGCTTTATTGTGCATGAAATATTCCCTTGGTATATCTAGTCTTTCTCATTCTTTATTTTCCTCTGTTTCTTTGCACTGATCACCGAGGTAGGCTTTCTTATCTCTCCTTGCTTTTCTTTGGAACTCTTCATTCAAATTGGTATCTTTCCTTTTCTCCTTTTCACAGCTATTTGCAAGGCCTCCTCAGAAAGCCATTTTGCTTTTTTGCATTTCTTTTTCTTGAGGATGGTCTTGTTCCCTGTTTCCTGTTTCCTGTACAATGTCGTGAAACTCCATCCATAGTTTATCAGGCACTGTGTCTGTCACATCTAGTCTCTTAAATCTCTTTCTCACTTCCACTGTATAATCATAAGGATTTGATTTAGGTCATGCCTAAATGTTATAGTGGTTTTCCCTACTTTCTTCAATTTCTCTGAATTTGGCTATAAGGAATTCATCATCTGAGCCACAGTCAGCTACCAATCTTGTTTTTGCTGATTGTATAGAGCTTCTCCATCTTTGGCTACAAAGAATGGAGATTTTGGTTTGGAGCATCTGGTGATGTCCATGTGTAGAGTCTTCTCTTGTGTTGTTGGAAGAGGGTGTTTTCTATGAACAGTGAGTTCTTTTGGCAAAACTCTACTAGTCTTTGCCCTGCTTCATTTTGTACTCTGAGGTCAAATTTGTCTGTTACTCTATGTTTTCCTTGACTTCCTACTTTTGCATTCCTGTCTCCTATTATGAGAAGGCCATCTTTGGTGGGTTTTAGTTCCAAAAAGTCTTATAGGTCTTCATGCAACCATTCAACTTCATCCTCCTTAGCGTTAATGGTCAGGGTATAGACCTGGATTACTGTGATATTGAATAGTTTGCCTTGGAAATGAAAATAGATCATATTTTCATTTTTGAGACTGCATCCAAGTACTCCATTTTGGATCTGTTGTTGACTATGATGGCTACTCCATTTCTTCTAATCGATTCCTGCTCACAATGGCAAATATATTGGTCATCTGAGTTAAATTCACCCATTCCAGTCCATTTTAGTTCACTGATTCCTCGAATATTGATGTTCACTCTTGGCATGTCCTGTTTGACCACTTCTAATTTGCCTGGATTCATGGACCTGACATTCCAGGTTCCTGTGTAATATTGCTCTTTACAGCATTGGACCTTGCTTCTATCCACAACTGGGTGTTGTTTTTGCTTTGGCCCCTTCCTTTCATTCTTTCTGGAGTTATTTCTCCACTGATCTTCATTAGCATATTGGGCATCTACTAGCCTGGAAGTTCATCTTTCAGTGTCCTATCAGTTTGCCTTTTCATACTGTTCATGGGGTTCTCAAGGCAAGAATACTGAAATGGTTTGCCATTCCCTTTTCCAATTGACTACCTTTTTTAAGAACTCTCCACCATGACCCGTCCAGCTTGAGTGACTCAACACAGCATGGCTTAGTTTCATTGTGTTAGACAAGGCTGTGGTCCATCTCATCAGATTGGCTAGTTGTCTGTGATTGTGATTTCAGTCTGTCTGCCCTCTGATGCCCTCTTTCAGTGCCTACCGTCTTACTTGGGTTTCTCTTACCTTGGCTGTAGGGTATTTATTTCCTCATGGCCACAACTCCTGACCTTGAACATGGACTATCCCCTCTCTGCTGCTTTCCACTTCAGTACTGTGGCAAGCAGCAGCTATGAGGTGCTGGAGCAGCCTCACATTGGGCACCAAAACAACAACAACAACAACAACAACAAAAAACAGTTACAGAAAGTGTGGGTCTGTCTGCTCGCCACTCAAAAGCCAAAAAAGAGGCAAGAGTGGTGGAAAGTTTGCTTTATTTCAGAGGCTGGCAACAGAAGGAGGGTGTTGGATTCTTGTATACTTTAAGAAGCTTTTACAGGCAGAGGGAGGGGTCTACATGAAGAAACAGTACAGTTAGCTCTGACAGTCATTTGAAAATTGGCCATCTGGTGGTCTGACCTGCATCATCTAGATTGTTTTAAGTACAGTTAATCTTCAGTTCCAGGGTCGGTTTATTCCCATTTCTTTAAGGGAAAACCTCAGAATTGTGTCATGTTATGTCATATCTTGAGAAGGCAATGGCAACCCGCTCCAGTACTCTTGCCTGGCAAATCCAATCGAAGGAGGAGCCTGGTAGGCTGAAGTCCATAGGGTCGTTGGGAGTCGGACACGACTGAGCAACTTCACTTTCACTTTTCACTTTCATGCAATGGAGAAGGAATTGGCGACCCGCTCCAGTGTTCTTGAATGGAGAATACCAGGGACTGGGGAGCCTGGTGGGCTGCTGTCTATGGGGTCACACAGGGTCAGACATGACTGAAGCGACTTAGCAGCAGCAGCAACAACATGTCATATTTACTATCTCATCATCATATGGTTAGCTTCCACCTTGTGGGGGTTTCAGTCTCTATGCGTGTGTGCATGCTCAGTTGCTTCAGTTGTGTCCAAATCTTTGTAACCCTGTGGACTGTAGCCCACCAGGCTCCTCTGTCGATGGGGTTCTCCAAGCAAGGATACTTGAATGGATTGCCATGCCTTCCTCTGGGAGATCTTTCTGATCCATGGATCCAACTGTGATGTCTCCTGTATTTGTAGGTGGGTTCTTTACCACTAGCGCCACCCGGTCAGCCCCTCAGTATCTGTAAGAAGGCTCGAAAGACCTGGCTCAGAATATTATCTATAGCTTTTGAAGTGAAACTAAAGGAGTTCTACTTTGTTTAATGACTAATCTATTGTTATATTGTCTTATTTGATTGTTTTCCTTTGTTTCTACATTTTCTTACTTCTCTGATTAAGCTTATTTTTTGATCAAAGTTTTTCAGTAGGCAAAAGGCTGGCTGAAGACATGGGGGAGAAGAACCATAGGGTTCTGCTACCTTTCCACTGTGTGGTTAAACTGTAATTTAGTTAGTCATCCCCTGAGTGATTAGCACAAAATACTTCCGTGACTTGCAAGGTTTTCTGCAGTAAATACCTTTGGGCACATACTTTATGTACTGAGTTTTAAAAATACGTTCTTAAAATTGTGAATGATTTATTGCCAATGACTTATTCATTCTCTCCCTCCACAAACCCCTTCACTAAACTGTGTAACTATGCACTCTTTTGTGTTCCCCACATAAGCTAACAGTTATGTCTCACTTATGTCTTCAAGTATTTGTCTTCCTCTACATATTGAATCATATAACCCCCTTAAAATAATTTTGTAAAGAAATGTCATGGTCAAAAACAGTCATGAATTTGCATTGTATCCAGAATCTTTTTTTACATGGATAGGAGTGACGGTCTTTCCAGCTCTTTACATTCTAAGAAAAATTTGAAAGCCTGTCCAATGATTAATAAAGAATCTTGATTTGCAATTTGATGAAAGTCAATTGAATAATGGATGGTTATAGCAGGAACATATAAAATCGTTTCATTAACAATTTGATGTTGGGTAATTTACTTTATCCATGTGTAATTGAATTTGTTTACTTGTAAAATGAGAAAATATATTGTATGAAAGGAGTTTGAGAACTTTAAAGAAGTTCCTAATCCATAGTAGATTCCCTATAAATATGAATAGTCATTATTTTCTAAGATGGACATTTAACATTGAATGTCTATAAACTTACTTAAAATTTTCAAGTTAAAAATATTGACTATCAGTATTTTAAGAAAGAAAATTTCATATTTTTGTTTGTATATTAGTGACATAATACTTATATTATTTTAATAATATATAATTATAAAAAAGCAGAAAAGAGAAAATATTCCAAATATAATTTAAGAGGTAAGTGTTCACATACTTCACTAGCTTTATGAAAGTTCCTGTAAAACCAAAAATATTTTTTACCTAGAATTTGAATCACTTAGCAATGTTTCAATGCATGCATGCTAAGACACTTCAGTCATTTCCAACTCCCTGTGACCCTATGGACTGTAGTCTGCCAGGCTTCTCTGCCGATAGGATTCTCCAGGCAAGAATACTAGAGTGAGTTGCCCATGTGCTCCTCCAGGGAATCTACCCAACCCATGGGTTGCACCCACATGTCTTAAATCTTCTCCATTGGCAGGAAGGTTCTTTACCACTGGTACCACCTAGGAAGTGCCACTTGGATTTCAATAGAAGTAAAACTAGGAAAATCTTGTCCAAGAATTAAATTCTTAGTTTTTAAATTTAATTTGTTTTCTAAAATAGCACATATATACCCTGTTTTTTTTCCTTTTAATTAGCTTAGAAAAAATATTTATATTCANGACCTCGTCACAAGCCGACTGCAGAACACAGCCCGGACCTCGGCTTATGGCGACCGCTGCACACAGGACGGATCTCAGTGCAGGGCAACCACAGCACACAGGATGGACCTAGGCACAGAGCGACCGAGGCACACAGCCTGGACTTCAGCGCAGGGTGACTGCGGCACACAGGACGGACCTCAGCACAGGGCGACCGCAGCACACAGCCTGGAACATGGCGCAGGGTGACTGCGGCACACAGGACGGACCTCAGCACAGGGCGACCGCAGCACACAGCCTGGAACACGGCGCAGGGTGACTGCGGCACACAGCCTGGACCTTGGCACAGGGTGACCACAGCACACAGCCCGAACCTCAGTGAAGGGCAACCGTGGCATACAGCCTGGAAATCTGTGCAGGGTGACCGCAGCACAGAGCCCGGAACTCATCGGTGGCCAACTGCGGAACACACCCCGTACCTCGGCGCAGAGCGATCGCGGCACAGTGCCTGGAAATCGTCACTAGCCAACTGCAGAATATAGCCTGGACCTCGGTGCAGGGCGACTGTGGCACACATCCCGAACCTCAATGAAGGACAACTGTGGCACACTGCCAGGACCTCGGTGCAGGGCGACACTGGCACACAGCACAGACCTCGGCAGATGGCAACCACATCACACAGCCCNTATAGCCTGGACCTCGGTGCAGGGCGGCTGTGGCACACATCCCGAACCTCAATGAAGGACAACTGTGGCACACTGCCAGGACCTCGGTGCAGGGCGACACTGGCACACAGCACAGACCTCGGCAGATGGCAACCACATCACACAGCCCGGTTCTCGGCGCAGAGCGAATGCGGCTCAGAGCACAGAATTCGTCACTAGCCGACCTCGGAACACAGCCCGGAAATCTGTGCTGGGCGACTGCGGCACAGAGCCCGGAACTCGATGCAGGGCGACCGTGGCACACAGCCTGGACCTCGGCGCAGGGTGACCACGACACAGCCCAGACTTCAGTGCAGGGCGACCATGGCACATAGCCTGAACCTTAGTGAAGGGCGACTGCGGCACACAGTCCGGACCTCGGTGCAGGGCGACCCTAGCACACAGCACGGACCTCAGCAGATGGCGACCGCAGCACACAGCCCGGATCTCGGCACAGAGCGACTGCAGCAGAGCCCAGAACTCATCACTAGCCGACCACGGAAACAGCCTGGATTTCGGCACAGGGCGACTGCGGCACACAGATCAGACCTCAGTGAAGGACGGCATGGACCTCCTCACAAACTGACTGCAGTTCACAGCCTGGAACTCGGCACAGGGAGACCAGGTCACACAACCCGGAACTCGGTGCAGGCGACCATGGCACACAGCTTGGACTTCAGTGCTGGCCGAGTGCAACACACAGTCCAGACCTCAGCCTAGGGCGACCGCAGCACACAGCCCGCACCTAGGTGCAGGGCGACCACAGCACACAGCCTGGACCTTGGCGCAGGGCGACCACGGCACATAGCCTGGACCTTGGTGCAGCTTGTTGGCAGCAAACAGCCCGGATTCGATGCAAGATGACCACGGCACACAGACCTGAATTTGGAGCAGGGTGACCAGGGCTCACAGCCCAGAAATCTGTGCAGGGTGACTGCGGCACACAGCCCAGACCTCGGTGCAAAACGACCACGGCACACAGCCCGGACCTGGCCACAGGATGACCACAGCAAACAGCCTGGGCCTCTGCACAAGGCAACCACAGCACAGAGCCAAGAATTAGTCACAGGCTGACCATGGCACACAGCCCGGACCTTGGAGCAGGGATACCGTGTCAAACAGACTGGACTTTGGCACAAGGCAAACGCGGCACACAGCCTGGACCTCAGTGCAAGTCGACTGTGGCACACAGACTAGACCTCAGTGAAGAGCGACTGCGGCACACAGCACGGACCTCATCGCAAGCCCAGCACGGCTCACAGCCCGGACCTCGTTGCAAGCCGACTGCGGCTCACAGCCCAAAACATGGCACAGGGTGACAAAGGCACACAACCTGAACCTCAGTGCAGGTGACTGTGGCTCACAGCCCGGACCTTGGCGAAGGCCAACGGCGGTACACAACACGGACCTCAGTGCAGGGCTACTGCGTAACACAGCCCAGAATTTGGCACAGTTCGAACAAGTCACACAGCCTAGACCTTGTTGCAGGGCGATCATGGCACTCAGCCCAGACTCAGCACCGCACGACTGTGGCACACAGCCTGGAGTTTGGTGCAGGGCGACCGCGGCACACAGCCCAGACCTCCATGCAGGGCAACCGTGGCACACATCCCGGACCTCGACGCAGGGCAAACGCGGCACATAGTCCCAACTTCGGCACAGGGTGACCATGGCACACAGCTCGTCCTCGGCACAGGGCAACCATGGCACAGAGCCAAGATCTCGTTGCAGGGCCACGGCGGTACTCAGCTCAGATTCGGCAGAGGGCGACCGTAGCAAACCGCCCAGTTATCGGCGCAGCGTACTGCAGGTCACAACCTGTATCTTGAGGCAGTGCAACCATGGCACAAAACATGGACCTCTGCGCAGGGTGACTGCGGCATACAACCCGGACCTTGTTGAGATGACTGCGTCTCACCACCTGGAACTTGACAGAGAGCGACCACAGCACACAGCCCGGACCTAGGTGCAGGGCAACCGCAGCAAACAGCCCGGACCTTGGCGCAAGACGACCGCGGCACACAGACCTGACTTCAGAGCAGGGCAACCACGGCTCACAGCCCAGAAATCTGTGCCGGGCGACTGCNCACACAGCCCGGACCTAGGTGCAGGGCAACCGCAGCAAACAGCCTGGACCTTGGCGCAAGACGACCGCGGCACACAGACCTGACTTCAGAGCAGGGCAACCACGGCTCACAGCCCAGAAATCTGTGCCGGGCGACTGCAGTACACAGCCCGGACCTCTGTGCAGAGTGAATGCGGCACAGAGCCCAGAATTCATCGCTAGCTGACCACTGAAGACAGCCTGGACCTCGGCGCAGGGTGAATGCGGCACACAGCCCAGACCTCGGTGTAGGGCGACCACGGCTCAGAACCCAGACCTCAGGGCAGGGTGATCGCGGCACACAGTCTGCACCTAGGCGCATGGCACCCACAGCACACATCCCAGATATCGGAGCAGGGAAACCGCGGCACACAGCCCATAACTCGTCACTAGCCAACCGCGAAAGACAGCAGGGACCTCGGC
Source organism: Neotragus pygmaeus (assembly GCA_006410875.1). Classification (NCBI taxonomy): domain Eukaryota; kingdom Metazoa; phylum Chordata; class Mammalia; order Artiodactyla; family Bovidae; genus Neotragus; species Neotragus pygmaeus. The sequence continues at coordinate 30,022 of SJYV01020495.1, read as the reverse complement.
GCAGGGCGACGGTGGCACACATCCCGGACATCGGCGCAGGGAGACCACGGCTAACAGCCCGAACCTCAGTGAAGGGCGACCGTGGCACACATCCTGAACCATGACGCAGGGTGACCCTGGCACAAGGTCCAGACCTCGGCACAGGGCAACCATGGCACACAGACCGGCCATGGCGCAGGGCCACAGTGGCACACATCCCAGACTTCTATGCAGGGCGACCGCAGCACATAGCCCGAACCTCAGTGAAGGACGACTGCGGCACACAGCCTAGACCTCAGTACAGGGCGACCCTGGCACACAGCACAGACCTCTACAGATGGCGACCGCGTCAAACAGCCCGGACCTAGGTGCAGAGCAACCGTGGAACAGAGCCCGGAACATGTCTCTATCTAAGCACAGAACACAGTCTGGACTTCAGCACAGGCCCACTGCGGCACACAGCCCGGACCTTGGTGCAGGGTGACCCTGGCACATAGCACGGACCTCAGCAGATGGCGACTGTGGCACACAGCCTGAATCTCGGCGCCGAGCGACCGTGGCAGAGCCCGCAGCTCGTCGCTAGCCTACCTCGGAACACAGCCCGGACCTCAGTGAAGGGCGATCGCGGCACACAGCCCGAACTTCAATGAAGGGTGACCACGGCACATATCCTGGACCTCGATGCAGAGCGAATCTGGCACATAGCACGGACCTCAGTAGATGGTGACCGCGGCACACAGCCCCAACCTCGGCACAGAGAAACCGCAGCACAGAGCCCAGAACTTGTTCCAAGCCAACCGTGGCACACAGCCCAGAACTCAGCGCAAGACCGCGGCACACAGCCCAGACATCATATCACGGTGACTGCGGCTCATAGCCTGGACATTGGTGCAAAAAGACCAGAGCACACAGCCCGGACATGGGAGCAGGGCAACAGCAGCACACAGCCTGGACCAACGTGCAGGGCAACCACGGCACAGACCTCGGAACTTGTCGCTAGCCGACTGCGGCTCACAGCCTGAATCTCGGAGCAGGGTGACCATGGCACACAACTCGGACCTTGGCACAGGCGACCTCAACACACATAGCAGACCTCAGTGAAGAGAGACCACAGCACACAGCCAGGGAATCTGTGCAGGGTGACCGCGGATACAGAGCCCGGAACTTGTCGCTAGCCAACCACGGCACACAGCCTGGACCTCGGAGCAGGGCGACCGTAGCACACAGGATGGATCTCGGCAGAGGGCCACTGTGTCACACAGCCTGGACCTCATCGCAGGGTAACTGCGGCACACAGGCCGGACCTCAGCCAAGGATGACCGTGGCACAAAGCCCGGACCTCGGCACAGGGCAACTGTGGCACACAGCCCGGAACTCGGTAGAGGGTGACCGCGGCACACAGCCTGAACTTCGGCACAGATTGACCGTGGCACACAGCCCGGACCTCGGTGCAGGGCGACCGCGGCACACAGCCCAGACCTCGGTGCAGGGTGACGTGGCACACAGCCCGGAAATCTGTGCATGGCAATCGCTGCACAGAGCCCGGAACTCGTCACTGGCCATCCACGGAACACAGCTCGGACTTCGGTGCAGGGCAACCGGGGCACAGATCCCAGAACTCGTCACTAGCTGACCGCGGAACACAGCCCAGATCTCGGCGCAGGGCGACCGTGGCACAGAGCCTGGAACACGTCGGTAGCCAACCACAGAACACAGCCCGGAACTTGGCGCAGGCGACTGCGGCATACAAGCCAGACCTCGGCTCAGGGCGACCACGGCACACAGCCCAGACCTCGGCGCAGGTCGACAACGGCACACAGCACAGACCTCAGCAGATGGCGACTGTGGCACACAGCCCGGATCTTGGCACAGAGCGACCGCGGCAGAGCCCGCAGCTTGTCGCCAGTCACCACAGAACACAGCCCGGACCTCAGTGAAGGGCGACCGCAGCACACAGCCCAGAAATCTGTAGGGTGAAGGGGGCATAGATCTCGGAATTCATCGCTAGCCGATCGTGGCTCACAGCCCGGAACTCGGCACAGGGTGATCACGGCACAAAACTCGGACCTCAGTGCAGGCGACCACGACACACATCGCGGACCTCGGCACAGGGCGACGAAGGAACACAGCCAGGAAATCTGTGCAGGGCGACAGCGGGTACAGAGACCAGAACTCGTTGCTAGCCAACCGTGGCACACAGCACGGACCTCGGTGCAGGGCGACCGTGAAACAAAGGCCGGACCTCAGCACAAGGCCTCTGCGGCATACAGTCTGGACCTCGTCACAGGGCGACCACGGCACACATCCTGGACCATGACACAGGGCAACCCTGGCACACAGCATGGACCTTGGCAGATGGCGACCGCATCACACAGGCCCGACCTCTGTGCAGAGCGACTGTGGCACAGAGCCTGGAACTCATCACTAGCTGACCGCGGAAAACAGCCCGGACCTCGGCGCAGGGCAACCGTGGCACACAGCCTGAACCTCACTGAAGGGCAACCGTGGCACACAGACCGGAACTCGTCACTAGCCGGCCGCGGAACACAGCCCGAATCTCGGCGCAGGGCAACCACAGCACACATCCTGGATATCGGCGCAGGGCGACCGTGGCACACAGACTGGACCTCAGTGAAGGGCGACCACGGCACACATCCTGGACCATGACACAGGGAAACCCTGGCACACAGCACGGACCTTGGAAGATGGCGACCGCAGCACATACCCCGGACCTCGGCGTAGAGCAACCATGGCACAGAACCCAGGAACTCGTCACTAGCTGACCATGGAAGACAGCCTGGATGTTGGCACGGGTTGACCGCCGCACACAGCCCGGCTCTGACGCAGGGCGACAGCAGCACACAGCCCGGGCCTCAGCACAGGGCGACCACAGCACACAGCCGGGGCCCTGGCGCAGAGTGAGTGTGGAACACAGCCCGAACCTCGGCGCAGGACGACCACAGCACACAGCCTGGACCTCAGTTCAGGGCGACCGTGGCATACAGCCTGAACTTCAAGAAGGGTGACCGCGGCACACAGNCACAGCCCGGGCCTCAGCACAGGGCGACCACAGCACACAGCCGGGGCCCTGGCGCAGAGTGAGTGTGGAACACAGCCCGAACCTCGGCGCAGGACGACCACAGCACACAGCCTGGACCTCAGTTCAGGGCGACCGTGGCATACAGCCTGAACCTCAAGAAGGGTGACCGCGGCACACAGCCCGGATCTCGGCATAGGGCGACCGTGGGACACAGGACAGACCTCAGCCCAGGGCGACTGCAGCACACAGCCTGGACCGGGGCGCAGTGCCACCTCGACACACAGCCCGGACCTCGGCACAAGGCGACCCTGCGACACAGCATGGAACTTGGTAGATGGCTACCGCATCACACAGCCTGGACCTCGGTGCAGAGCAACTATGGCAAAGAGCCTGGAACTCTTTGCTAGCCGATCGCGGAACACAGCCCGGAACTCGGCGAAGTGCAAATGTTGCACACAGCCCGGACATCGGTGCAGGGTGACCATGACACACAGCCCAGACCTCGGCACAGGCAATCCTGGCACACAGCATGGACGTTGGTAGATGGCTACCATGCCACACAGCCCGGACCTCGGCGCAGGTGACCGTGACACATAGGCCGGACCTCGGTGCATGGCCTCTGCGGAATACAGCCCGGATCGCAGCACAGGGCGACTGTAGCACACAGCTTGATCTTTTGCAGATGGCGACCGCGTTCCACAGCCCCGACCTCTGCGTAGAGCGACTGCAGCACAGAGCCCAGAACTTGTCGCTAGCCGACCGCAGAACACAGCCTGGACCTTGGCGCAGGGTGACTGTGGCACACAGCCCAGACCTCGGAGCAGGGCGACCACGACACACAGCCCGAAACTCGGTGCAAGGCGACCCTGGTGCACAAGAGGGACCTTGGTAGATGGCAACCNTTTTCTGAATGTTGAGCTTTAAGCCAACTTTTTCACTCTCCTCTTTCACTTTCATCAAGAGGCTTTATAGCTCCTCTTTACTTTCTGCCATAAGGGTGGTGTCATCTGCATATCTGAGGTTATTGATATTTCTCCCGGCAATCTTGATTCCAGCTTGTGTTTCTTCCAGTCCAGCATTTTTCATGATGTACTCTGCATATAAGTTGAATAAGCAGGGTGACAATATACAGCCTTGATGTACTCCTTTTCCTATTTGAAACCAGTTTGTTGTTCCATGTCCATGTGTAACTGTTGCTTCCTGACCTGCATACAGATTTATCAAGAGGCAGGTCAGGTGGTCTGGTATTCCCATCTCTTTCAGAATTGTCCACACTTTACTGTGATCCTCACAGTCAAAGGCTTTGGCATAGCCAATAAAGCAGAAATAGATGTTTTTCTGGAACTCTCTTGCTTTTTCCATGATTCAGCAGGTGTTTGCAATCTGATCTCTGGTTCCTCTGCCTTTTCTAAAACTAGCTTGAACATCAGAGAGTTCACAGTTCATATATTGCTGAAGCCTGTCCTGTAGAATTTTGAACATGACTTTACTAACACATGAGATGAGTGCAATTGTGTGGTAGTTTGAGCATTTTTGGCATTGCCTTTCTTTGGAATTGGAATGAAAACTGACCTTTTCCTGTGGCCACTGCTGAGTTTTCCCAATTTTCTGGCATATTGAGTGCAGCACTTTCACAGCATCATCTTTCAGGACTTGAAATAGCTCAACTGGCATTCCATCACCTCCACTAGCTTTGTTTGTAGTGATGCTTTCTAAGGCCCACTTGACTTCACATTCCAAGATGTCTGGCTCTAGATTAGTGATCATATCATCATTGGTTCTCTGTAATCATCCATAAAATATAAGTAAAATATTTCCTCACCAAGCTTTCGGGTCACTGAAGTCTTTATTCTCATGAATGAAATGAAAAACAAAAACAAAAACAAAAAAAAACAACTAACGTTTAATTACTCAGGGTAGAATACAATAAATGACTTTCTGTTCAAACAGTAATTAGTGAATTTTTGTTAAAATATCAGTAAAATAAAATGTAAACCAATTATATTTCCATATCCATTAAATAGACCCATTATTACATTTATTCTGAGTAACTCAGTGTACTTGAATTGTTTTGCTTATTCTTAATGGTTTATATACACTGGCTTCAAGTTTACATAATTTGCTCTTTTAATTTATATAGAGCCCAACTATTCTCAGATATCACTATCTGGAAATTTCTATATATAAATTATTATGATATACAGTGTTATTTGTGGGGAAAAAAATGAAGAAGTTTCTTTATTCATGATGTTCCTGGATACTGAACTTTAAAGAATGAACAAAGGTCATTCCATTAATATCTTCTTTTATATGTGATCATGAATTTTAAACAATTTATGTAATCAATAGTAATGTTTGAAGCATTATGATTTCAAAGAAGTTGCTTCCTATAGTAATTATTATTTTCTTATAGAAATCATAAATAGTCAATAAAATATTATAATTAAAGCAAACAATGTAACTACTATTCTTTCTTAGAGTAATAAATGGATTCTCAAAATAAGTCTTTATCACTGAAAATTCTTACTATTTTGGCATTCGTTAGTCACCTAATGAATCTTAAATTTTGCCCTGTCTAGATATATTCTTTTTTTAATGTAATGGTTCCTCATTAGAAATGTTTTTTTCTCATGAAATGGGCAATTCATTGTTTTCTGTTCTACAGAATTCTGGGAAAAATTATTTCCATCTGTTTTATTTTCTTTTCTTTTTTAATTTTTATTTATTTATCTATTTGTTTGTTTTTACTTTATTTTTCTTTACAATACTCTATTGGCTTTGCAAGTGCAATTTTACCATGGTATTTTCACTATGGCTTAGTTAATCTTCTTTCTGGTTTTGTGGCCCCTACTCAGGCCAGTAAGGGAAGGAAGATCACATGACAGGGCTAGGATATTTCTGATAACTATACATGGTCATGAGCCTTTCAATGTGGTCGAGTCATCACATGACTTCTTAGTAACTGGCCTAAATCTAGAGGAACAAGTTTTCAGAGAAATGATGGATTTGTTTCTTAATATCTTTACAGTTTCCTGTTTTCATAGATTCATGGGAGAATGAAGATTGAGGCAGAAAGGGTAGGTTGGATAATCCTTGAGATTTTAGGTGTAACCCTTTCAACCTCATTTTACTACATTATTTTGCTCTTTTGTCTTTGAAAAATTTTTTGCTGACATCAAAACTGAAATATTTACATCTCTATCAGAACTACTATAGAATATGGATGATTATAAATGTGAAAATAATATATAGGCAGAGCATGTCATAATATATAGGCAGAACATATCATAGTTATCTCTTACATGAAATTAGTGTCATGAACATTTTTATTGCAAGATTTTTCATCTAGAATTTATTTTATTAATTAGACAAATTATGACTTCATACTTGACCTGAATACTGAGCCCTTAATATTTAGTGTATACACCTATTGGATTAGGCAACATAAATGCTTGATCAGTGATTTAAAAATCAACACTTTGAATCTGAATCATATGTGCTTTACTCATCTTAAAATGTTACCTACAGAGATGACAAACAGGTAGAAAGATTAAGAGCTTAGTTTGTCACTTAGACTATGCTGATCTGAATCTCAAGTTTTCATTACATAATACTCTAGTTACACTGTAAAGCCTTACTTTTATTTCATACACAAAAAAGATCCTAGAGATCACATAAAATTTTTTCTTAATATAGACTGCAGTATGAGTTATATACTATTATATGTTAGGTATCTTATCGTAGAAAATTCATAGATAATTTAAATACCATGGCTATTAGTCAAAAATGTCAGATCTGTGTACTGTTTATAAATTGTATGCTTTCTGTAACAAAAAAACGTAACAATAAAAATAAACCTTTTCAGTAGCCCTCTCACTACCTAATGAAATGGCAACCCACTCCAGTATTCTTGCCTGGAAAATCCCATGGACGGAGGAGCCTGGTAAGATACAGTGTATGAGGACACAAAGAGTCGCACAAGACTGAGCGATTTCACTTTCTTTTCTTTCTTTCTCACTGCCTAAAGGCTTCCCTGGTGGCTCAGATGGTAAAGAATCTGCCTGCAACATGGGAGACCAGGCTTTGATTCTTGGGGTGGGAAGAGGAAATAGCAACCCACTCCAGTATTCTTGCCTGGGAAATTCCATGGACAGAGGAGCCTGGCAGACCATGGTCTCACACTGTCTGACACGACTGAGCAACTAGATGACCTATCAACAAATTTTTTTTTGTTTGTTTTTTTACAAATGATGAAATCCCCCCCACACACACACACTTTTTTTTTGGACAAATAATGTCATTTTAGTTGATGCTATTATACTGGTATGGTCAAAGCAAAGGGAAAGGGGTGGGGCTGTGGATACTATCCAGAGGGTCCTAAGACCAGTAGATCTTGAAGGTGCAACCTCAAAACAGCCTCAAGGTGGAGCAGAACTGCACAGGCTGGTCTGTTTCTAGGATGTACTGCTGGAGGCTGGTGATTTGTTAATGATACTGGAGACTTCCAGGAGGGGGGCCCTATGGTGTTGGTGGCCCAGAAAGCTCCTATCTCAAGCCTCAGAAGGGTTTCCCTCAGTCAGTTCAGTTCAGTCACTCAGTCGTGTCTGACTCTTTGTGACACCATGAATCACAACACGCCAGGCCTCCCTGTCCATCTCCCAGAGTTTACTCAAACTCATGTCCGTCGAGTTGGTGATGCCATCCAGCCATCTCATTCTTTGTCATCCCCTTCTCCTCCTGCCCCCAATCTCTCCCAGCAACAGAGTCTTTTCCAGTGAGTCAACTCTTTGCATAAGGTGGCCAAAGTATTGGAGTTTCAGCTTCAACACCAGTCCTTCCAAAGAAATCCCAGGGCTGATCTCCTTCAGAATGGATTGGTTGGATCTCCTTGCAGTTAAAGGGACTCTCAAGAGTCTTCTCCAACACCGCAGTTCCAAAGCATCAATTCTTTGGTGCTCAGCTTTCTTCACAGTCCAACTCTCATATCCATACATGATCACTGGAAAAACCATAGCCTTGACTAGATGGACTTTGGTGACAAAATAATATCTTTGCTTTTGAATATGCTATCTAGGTTGGTCATAACTTTCCTTCCAAGGAGTAAGCGTCTTTTAATTTCATGATTGCAATCATCAACTGCAGTGATTTTGGAGCCCCCCAAAATAAAGTCTGACACTGTTTCCACTGTTTCCCCATCTATTTCCCATGAAGTGATGGGTAGTGAACCCCAACTCCATGAGGCCAGGTTGGCCCTCTGCAGTCACTTTGTGTATGAGGTGCAGTGGGTTGCTTCCTGCCTGGTAACTAGGTCCCACAGGCATCCTCGGCAGAAGGGCAGCACCATGTTTCTTCCTGCACTGCTGGTGAGGTCATGGCAGAGAGGATTTCAGGTCACTGGGTTTCCTCGCAAAAACTCCTGGTATCCACCCCAAGGAGGTCAGACTGCGAATGTAGGGAACCACCTGGGCCACTTCTTGAAAGACTGAAAGGATGGTTCCGTGGAGCTGAGGGGAGCAATCCAGGTAGGCCCTGCACCCTCAGATCTTTTCTAGGTCCACGTGTGAGAGAGAGAGATGGGACATGGAAGAGGGCTTGAGTACACATGTGTGCATTTGGTAAAATTTATTCTGTATAATTATATTTATTTCTTCTGAAAGGGTACTTTCCTCCAGGAGTTATGGAATCTTTATCATTTATAGACATTTTTTTAACCATTTCTATTTTGGAATAATTATTGTTCTATCCTAATTGCTTTCCTGGGCTTCCTAGGTGGCTCAGTGGTAAAGAATCATCTTGCCAATGCAGGAGGTTTGGGTTGGATCCCTGGGTTGGGAAGATCCCCTGGAAAGGGAAATTGCCAGTCATTCAACTATTCTTGATTGGAAAATTCCATGGACAGAAGAGCCTGGTAGACTATAGACCAAGGGATTGCAAAGAGTCAGATTGATCTCAGTGAATAAACAGCAAATTGGCTATTCATCTATCAAGATAAAATTATAAATAACTGCTGAAAATTAAAAGAGATTTATTATATGGATGTTTGCTATTATAGACACTTTGCCTCTGTATGTCATTTGTTAGTAAGGTCGTTTATCCCAGAAGCACATTACATTTTGGGCGTTCTGTTAATGATCAGTGTGCATTATTTGGCAGAAAATTGCTCTGATTTATTTTTCCTAAATAGTAAATAAATATATATATAAGTGTACAATATCAGTATGATTGGCTTATAAATTTTCAAATAGAGTCCATTTTTGGTGTTGTATTTATCTCCAGACAAAAATCAAAATGAGCATCAGCTTTTCGGTGGACCAAGACAATTAAGGTATATTCACTTTTGTCCTTGCCTCAATGTATGATTAAACATAGATTTACTTTTTTCAGCTGGTCACATTTCTGAGACAATGTAATCTTTTGAATGAATAATACATCAACTTAAATTGATACATTAAAAAAATACTTTAAGATTAAACAAAACACCACCTTGAACAGATTCACTTTAAAATGCATATAAAAATGTAAATTCACAGTAGTATTTGCAAAAAAAAAAAAATTTACCTAAATACCCCCAGGCAACTTTGCTTTTTGTCATTAAAAAGACAGGCAGAGTTTGAACTCATTTATACATATGTTTTAGATGCTTTATGATCTTCAGTATAATATTTCGGGGAAGGCAATGACATCCCTCTCCAGTGCTCTTGCCTGGAAAATGCCATGGGCAGAGGAGCCTGGTAGGCTACAATCCATGAGGTCGCTAAGAGTCGGATACGACTGAGTGACTTCGCTTTCACTTTTCACTTTCATGCACTGGAGAAGTAAATGGCAATCCAGTCCAGTGTTCTTGCTTGGAGAATTTCCCAGGGACGGGGGGAGCCTGGTGGGCTGCCGTCTATGAGGTAGTACAGAATTGGACATGACTGAAGTGACTTAGCAGCAACATGAATTAGCTTTGCCATATTGAGTCAATCTGATGTATCAGGGGCCCGATTAATGACTTAAATAAGCAGACTGGACTAGAATATTAATGGCATAAATAAGAAAACAGCAACTCCCCCCTTTTTTCTTTANAAAAACACCAATACAGCATACTGACACATATATATGGAATTTAGAATGATAGTAATGACGACCCTGTATGTGAGACAACAAAGGACACAGACATAGAGAATGGACTTTTGGCCTCAGAGGGAGTAGGAGAGGGCAGGATGATCTGGGAGAATGGCATTGAAGCATATATACTATTATGTAAGAAACGAATCACCAGTCTATGTTTGATACAGGATGCAGGAGGCTTGGGGCTGATGTACGGGGATGATCCAGAGAGACGTTGTGGGGTGGGAGGTGGGAGGGGGATTTGGGATTGGGAGCTTGTGTACATCTGTGGTGGATTCATGTCGATGTATGGCAAACCCAATAGAGTATTGTAAAGTCAAATTAAAAAATAAATTAATTAAAAAAAATCTTCAAAATCAGTTGATAGTCTCTGAATAATAATGTTACATCCCAATATCGACAAATGTAATAATAATAAAGCTACAAGGTAGCTTTCTCCATCTCTAAAATTCATTTATTTTAGGAATCATACTTTTCCTGAAAATAAATTCTGTAACATAAAACTATCTAAATATCATCCGTAATTGAGCATTATCTCTTTAAAAGATATTTTCAAATATTACTTTCATTAATGTTTGGATTTAGGGCCAATCTCATTTGATTACCAACTCCTGTGATTTAGCATAGTAGATTAGTTATGACTATCTGTGACAGGAAACAAATAATGCAGTATAAGTGAAAAATAAAACTTTTTTTTAAAAATCAAGGTTAGGGTTATTCTATTTCATAATGTCAGTTTAATAGCTCAGTCGTGTCCATGGTGTCATGTACGTCCATGGACTGCTGTACGCCAGGCTTCCCCACCTATGTCAAAACAACACAAAAAAATAATCATGTAATCCAGTGCTTCTTGAACTGTAATGTGCACTGGGTTACTCAGGAGTTTTGTTAAAATACCAATTTACACTTGACTGTTAAAGCTAGGGCTTGAGATCATATACTTCAACAAATCCCCAGATGATGCAAATACTACTGATCTCTGGATCATACCTCTTAGCAGGGATCTAAAAGATCCTATGTAAGTAACTGTAATTTTAAAATACAGCAATTTTATATTTTGTAAATGAAAGTGCTGGTGCTTAAAGGCTCAGGAAAAAATGTCCTATGACATCAAATCCAGAATATAAGATTTATAGTATACAGTAACTTGATTTGCTTATTTCATTGTTAATCCACAACACACTGTTGATTATATATTGTGTGCCTAGAGTGTTAACAACTCTTACCTTCCTCTCCTGCCTGTTGGGACTCTCTTGAGAGAATGGGACAATGTCAAGAAGCCAAACGTTCTTCTGGATAGCAGACTCAGGAGCTGTTTGCCTTAAGGATGGAGGCAGAAAAAAAGCACAAGTTTGACTGAGTGACAAGGTAAAGTTTTATAAAGATTTTTGTAGATGAGTACAAGTTATTATTTTAATATCACTGCCAATTTCCTTCAAAATCTCCCTTTTTATCACTGTACCAAACCACATCCCATGACAGAAACAAACAAACAAACAAACACTGGCTTTTAGTCTCTTCTTCATTCCAAGTATTACAATAATCCTTCAAATTGATTATATATATTCTAAATGTTGCCAAGCCTTTCAACCCCTATGATAAATGGAGAGAGTGCCATGGAAACATATATAATACCATATATATATGTACCTACCATACAATAGCTAGGTATTGGAAATTTGCTGTATGACTCAGGGAACTCAAATAAGACTCTGTGATAACCTAGAGAGGGTGGGATGGGGTTGGATGTGGGAGATGGGAGGGAGGTTCAAGAAGAAGGGGACATGTGTGTACCTACGGCTGATTCATGTTGATGTATGGCAGAAAGCAACACAACACTGTAAGGCAGTTATCCTTCAATTAAAAATAAATCTTAAAAATTATTTTGCATATATTTTGAACACTGGGTATGCAAGTATGTGTGAGCATATACATATCTCTATCCATAGGGGGAAAAGCATAATTTATAGAGCAGAAAAGTAAGTTTCCTAAAGATTCTTGTGGTTGCAAAAAATGAAAACTTGCCTGAGTTTAACTTAAGCAAGAAAGATACTGGGATGAATCAAGAATGAACTAGAGTAAGGGATGGGAGTGCTATAAAGAATCATGAAAATAATCTGTGTATTTAAAATTTTTTTCTGTACATATGATTTATTCTTTTGTCTTGCTGAATATTAGCTTTCTCTGTCACCTAGTTGACAAGAGCAGCAAGTAGCCAATGCTTTGAGCTGCTACATATTTATCTGACTTCTTCAAGAAAGCATCAGGGGGAGATGAGCCTCTTTATCACAATTCCCAACTGCAGGAAGGGATCTTGACTGTAAGCAGGGATACATTTGTCCATTTCTAATTCAACTAACCGGAGAAGGCAATGGCACCCCACTCCAGTACTCTTGCCTGGAAAATCCCATGGATGGAGGAGCCTGGTAGGCTGCAGTCCATAGGGTCGCTAAGAATCAGACACGACTGAGCGACTTCCCTTTCATTTTTCACTTTCATGCATTGGAGAAGGAAATGGCAACCCACTCCAGTGTTCTTGCCTGGAGAATCCCAGGGACGGGGAGCCTGATGGGCTGCCGTCTATGGGGTCGCACAGAGTTGGACATGACTGAAGTGACTTAGCAGCAGCAAATTAACTAACTGGTTAGGCATTTTGGTTACATCTGTCCTCAGCTGCCCAATGATGTCATATGGGTGGGGACAGGCTGGATACACTCAAAAACAATCAAAAGAGAAGTGCTCTGCTACAAGTAGTGGATATTGTGAGGTTCATGCCCCAGCATCCTTTTCAACCATTTCACAGTTTGTAGTAGGCATATCATTTATGTGGGATTGACCGCAGATCCAAAAGGACTATGATGTGCTTAAACCAATTAACACAGCTTTATTGCCCTTGCCAATTACTGGTTCAAGAATAAAGGTGCTTACTGAGTTGAAGGGTTAATGCAGCCACAATAGGGAAAGCAGAGATATGCCTGCAAGCGGGCCTCTCTGCTCAAGGCTGAACGTGCTTGCAAGCGAGGCGTTCTGCCAAGGAGTCTGGACACAGCCTTGAGTTTAATAGTCCCTTGCAAACGAGGGAGCATTCCTTTCTTTTGATAAGAAGAAAGAGAGAGCCCTGGACAGACTCGGTAGTAGGTTTCACTCCCCTTGCTGTATGATAACATGCGCACCTGCACTGTACTGAAAAGGCTTATTCATGCATTCTGAAATTCCTCCTAGGGGACTATATAATAATAAACCACACTTGTTGGTGCTGCTGCTTTTNTGCTCAAGGCTGAACGTGCTTGCAAGCGAGGTGTTCTGCCAAGGAGTCTGGACACAGCCTTGAGTTTAATTGTCCCTTGCAAACAAGGGAGCATTCCTTTCTTTTGATAAGAAGAAATAAGAGGGCCCTGGACAGACTCAGTAGTAGGTTTCACTCCCCTTTTCTGTATGATACCATGTATGCACCTGCGTTGTACTGAAAAGGGTTATTCATGCATTCTGGAATTCCTCCTAGGGGATTATGTAATAATAAACCGCAATTGTTGGTTGCACAGTCCTTCCTCCGGCCAGAGTGTGTGTTGTCTGTCTCATTTGTCTTGTCTTCGTGTGTCATTTCACTAGTAATCTCCAACACATAACTTTGACTCCTTTTGTTTTAAGGCACTCTATTTTCATTTGTTTTGAGGCACCTGAAGTTATTTTATAACTTGCTGATACTTTGTTAATTTAAACAATATTTTTCCTCACATTTTAGTTTGTATAATTTATACTGATGTTTTCAGGTTTATCTTTTTTTTTTTTTAATCGAGATATAGTTGATTTATAATACTATATAGTATTCAGGTGCACAACATAGTGATTCACAATTTTAAAGACTGTCCCCCATCCATAGCTATTATAAAATATTGACTATATTACCTGTTGTATAGTATATCTGTCTAGTTTATTTATTTTTAATTCATTATTCATTTTCATTATTTTTACCTGAAATTCCTAAATGTCATTAATTCCATTTGGTGCTTTGTGGTTATCATCTTTAGAAGTTCAATTTTATGTTTGTTTTAAAAAATATTTTCTGTGTTACTAGCTTTTGGAACACATACAGTGGTGTTTTAATAACTGTTACAAGGGTCTTCTAATATTTCTATCAGTTCTGCATCAATTCAGTTCAGTCACTCAGTCATGTCTGACTCTTTGCGACCCCATGAACCACAGCTCACCTGGCCTCCCTGTTCATCATCAACTTCCGGAATCTACCCAAGCCCATGTCCATCAAGTTGGTGATGCCATCCAACCATCTCACCCTCTGTTGTTCCCTTTCTCCTCCTGCCCTCAATCTTTCCCAGCAATAGGGTCTTCTCAAATGAGTCAGCTCTTCTCATCAGGTGGCCAAAGTATTGGAGTTTCAACTTCAACATCAGTCCTTCCATTAAACACCCAGGACTGATCTCCTTTAGGATGGACTGTCAATTGATATTTCTCACCTATACGGGACATGACATATTCTCCTGCTTCTTCGCATGACTAGTAGTTTTTTATAGGGTAACATGGTTTTTAAAATTTTCCATGTTATATGCCATCTATTATTTATTTTCATAAATATTCTTGAAATTGAAATACTGTTAATTTACTTTAAAACACTTCCATTCTTTGGGACTTTGCCTTTAAATTCTGTTAGGTAAGTGCTGTCTATGTCAAACTAGGATTAAATATGTACCACTATTGTGTAAGATCCTTCTCTATACTCTTACCCAAGACTCAGAATTTTCCATTCTGGCTGGTGGTGTTCTTAGCTCTGTGTACATTGGGGCACTATTACATCTAATCTGTTGAGGTGGTTATTTCTGAGGCCTGAGATGATTTCCTCAAATTCAAGGTCAGATTAGTACTCAGTTGAATATTCAAGGATACTCTTTCCTCTCTGTTACTTTTCCTACAGAGTCCAGTCACTTCAATCTCCATAATTTATCAGCCTAATTTTCCTAACAGAGTTTTCCAGTCTCTTCCAAGATTCCCACTCCCTGTACTGTATAGCCAGGAATCCCTCTTATGGAAGCAATATGGGTCAATTGTAAGATAATAGTTTTTGTTTCTCATCTCTCAGAAATCACTGTCCTTTACTGGCTTATGTTTACTGTTTTTACAGTACATTTTTCTTTTTTTTTTTTTTCAAGTGGAAACCTGGATCTCATCCTGTTACTGGACCTCATTTAAGGTGAAACCTGTCATTCAGTATGTGATTGTTGAATATATTGCATTAAAATTGAATTTGTTTTTCATGTAGAAATCTAATAAATATGAATATATATTCTGCCAAATACCATAAAATATAATGTCTATCATAAACACAGTATGGAAACAAAGAATAAACAGTATTGATTCAAAATAAAAAAAGTGATTCCTGGTCAATAAGCTGTCACAACTCACACTTTTCTGAGGATTAAAAGAGAACAAAATATTCCAAATGGAAATATTTTGTATACATGTGCTTTTTGTATAAATGTATGTATTGATTTTCACTGCCTGTGTCCATTCTCTAACATACATGATTACAAATTATGTAAATTTTGAAGATCAGCATCACAAAATATCTTACTGAAATGAGCATGTAAAGCTTGGAACATTAAGTTTATTCCCATCTTAACTACTGCTTTTTTCTATACCAATAATTTTGCTTTGTTTATGATGTTGGCTAACTGAAGAATGTCACTTGACTAACCAGAATTTTCAGTTAAAAGCTTGTAATCACAAACAGTATTTAGTATTTGACTATGACCACATTGAGAACAACATTAAAGAGAACATACTTAAATAAAAACAAATAAAAAATAGTATATAACAGTTTTGTTTAATGGTCTATATTATCTTAAATATTTACAAATATATCTCAGCATTATTATTTATAAATGATGATTCATACTGTACTTTAAAGTTCATATCCTAAAATATTCTTTAAAGATTTTCCTTGACCTCTTTGGATTGGCAGTAACTTTGCTTTTCTTGGATTTACTCATATGGTAAGACGAAATTAAAAGACACTCCTTGGAAGGAAAGTTATGACCAGCCTAGATAGCATATTGAAAAGCAGAGACATTACTTTGACAACAAAAGTCTGTCTAGTCCAGGCTATGGTTTTTCCAGTGGTCATGTATGGGTGTGAGAGTTGGACTGTGAAGAAAGCTGAGCACCGAAGAATTGATGCTTTTGAACTGTGGTGTTGGAGAAGACTCTTGAGAGTCCCTTGGACTGCAAGGAGATCCAATCAGTCCATCCTAAAGGAGGTCAGTCCTGAGTGTTCATTGGAAAGACTGATGCTAAAGCTGAAACTCCAATACTTTGGCCACCTCATGCGAAGAGCTGACTCATTGAAAAAGACTCTGATGCTAGGAGGGGTTGGGGGCAAGAGGAAACGGGGACGAAAGAGGATAAAATGGCTGAATGGCATCACCGACTTGATGGACATGGGTTTAGGTTAACTCTGGCAGTTGGTGATGGACAGGGAGGCCTGGTGTGCTGCAATTTATGGGGTCACAAAGAGTTGGACATGACTGAGTGACTGAACTGAACTGAACTGAAGATAAAAATCAAATAATGGAAACAAACAGATTCTTTTTCTCTGAGACTAAGAAGCTTAATTGTCAACTAAGTGTCCTTAGTTCTTGATTTCCATTATGCCTGTCCTCAAGCAAAAGGGTTAAATGAGATTCCTAGTTTTTCTTAAAGCAATGTTAACTCTACCTAATATCTTGGCAGTCTTGGCGAGTCTTGACAATATTTTGGCAGTCTATTGTCAAATTAGTGATATTGTGCCTTCTGTGAGTGAGTGATAACAAAATTTTCAACAATGTCTTTCAGTATTGGCCACCATTATTTCCTTTTAGGCAGAAGGACCTGTGAAGTTGCCTGAAAATTTTTATCCACTATTTCCATAAATACTTGATTTTGTTAATTTCAAATATATTTATAAATGCACTCTGTATTTGGAGAAAGAAATGGCAACCCACTCCAGTATTCTTGCCTGGAGAATCCTGTGGACACAGAAGCCTGGTGGGCTGCTGTCTATGGGGTTGCACAGAGTCAGACACAGCTGAAGCAACTTAGCATGCATGCATGTATTGGAGAAAGAAATGGCAACCCACTCCAGAATTCTTGCCTGGATAATCCCATGGACAGAGAAGCCTGGTGGGCTGCTGTCCATGGGTTCGTATAGAGTTGGACACGACTGAAGTGACTTAGCTGCAGCAGCAGCAGCATTATGGATTATAGAATAACCTCAGATATAAAGATGACACCACTCTTATGGTGGAAAGCAAAGAAGAACTAAAGAGCCTCTTGATGAAAGTGAAAGAAAATAGTAACAAAGTTGGCTTAAAACTCAACATTCAGAAAACTAAGATCATGGCATCCAGTCCCATTACTCATGGCAAATAGATGGTGAAACAGTGGAGACAGTGGCAGACTTTATTTTGGGGGGCTCCAAAATCAATGCAGATGGTGTAAGTGAAAGACACACCTTGGAAGAAAAGTTATAGCCTACCTAGGCAGCATATTCATAAGCAGAGACATTACTTTGCCAACAAAGTCTGTGTAGTCAAGGCCATATTTTTCCAGTAGTCATGCATGGATGTGAGAGTTGGACTGTGAAGAAAGCTGAGCACCGAAAAATCGATGCTTTTGAACTGTGTTTTTGGAGAAGACTCTTGAGTGTCCCTTGGACTGCAAGGAGATCCAACCAGTCCACCCTAAAGGAGATCAGTCCTGAATGTTCATTGAAAGGACGGATGCTAAAGCTGAAACTCCAGTACTTTGGCCACCTAATGTGAAGAACTGATTCATTTGAAAAGACCCTGATGCTGGGAAAGATTGAAGGCAGGGGGAGAAGGGGATGACAGAGGATGAGATGATTGGAGAGCATCACAGACTCAATGGACATGAGTTTGAGTAAACTCCAGGAGTTGGTGATGGACAGAGAGGCCTGGCGTGCTGCAGTCCATGGGGTCACAAAGAGTGGGACATGATTAAGTGACTGAACTGAACTGTATTATAGAAATAGCAGTGCATATGTAGGTAAAAAATATAAGGACCTTTCCTTTTTTTTTTAATACACCATTCCCATCACCACCAATCAGAGCCTATCATTATTAAAAAGTGTAGTGTATATGTAAGGAATCATCACATAGCTTGTTAAAAATGCAGAGAAAAGGATGCAATGCTGTTAGATGTAGGACAATGAGATAACACCATCCTCCAAAGTACTTACTGCATACGGTAGTTGTAGGGATCAAATGAGTTAATATTTTAAAATA
Source organism: Neotragus pygmaeus (assembly GCA_006410875.1). Lineage (NCBI taxonomy): Eukaryota > Metazoa > Chordata > Mammalia > Artiodactyla > Bovidae > Neotragus > Neotragus pygmaeus. Next base: position 11,596 of record SJYV01020495.1, on the reverse strand, counting down.
TTCCCATTTACGTTTCTAAATTTTTCTATGGAAATTTATCTTCTGGTGTTCTTGTGCATTTATTTATATGAACAAAAAGAGTTTCCTTTAGGAAAAAAAGTTTAGGATTGACTGGTTTGATCACCTTACAGTCCAAGAGACTCTCAAGAGTCTTGTCCAACACGACAGTTTGAAGCATCCATTCTTTAGTGATCAGCTTTCTTTATAGTCCAACACTCACATCCATACATGCCTGCTGAAAAGCCATAGTTTAGACTAGATAGACCTTTGTTGGCAAAGTAATGTCTCTGCTTTTTCATATTCTGTCTAGGTTGGTCATAGTCACCACTGAGTTGATTTTGGAGTCCACAAAAATAAAAAGTCTGCCACTGTTTTCATTGTTTTCCATCTATTTGCCATGAACTAGTGGGACTGAATGCCATGATCTTTGTTTTTTGAATGTTGATCTCTAAGCCAACTTTTCCACTGTCCTGTTTCATTTTCATTAAGCAGCTTTTTAGTTCTTCCTCACTTTTTGTCATAAGGGTGGTATCATCTGCATATCTGGGGCTATTGATATTTCTCCTGGCAATTTTGATATCAGTTTGCACTTCATCCAGCCTGGTATTTCGCATGATACAATCTGTATCTACATTAAATAAACATGGTGGCATTATATAGCCTTGATGTACTCTTTTCCCAATTTGGAACTAGTCTGCAATTCCAGGTCCATTATTAGCTTTTGATTCTTGACCTGCTAACAGATTTCTCAGGAGAGAGGTAAGGTGGTCTGGCATTTCTTCTCTTTAAGAATTTTCCCCAAATTGATGTGATTCATACAGTCAGTGGCTTTGACATAGTCAACTAGGCAGAAGTAGGTGATTTTCTGAAACTTTCTTGCTTTTTCTATGATTCAACAAATGTTAACACTTTGATCTCTGTTTCTTCAGACTTTTCTAAATCCAGTTTGAACAACTGGAAGTTCATGATTCACGTATTGTTGAAACCTGGCTTGGAGAATTTTGAGCATTACTTGGCTAGCATGTGAGATGAATGCAATTGTATGTTTGAACATTCTTTGGTAGTGCCTTTCTTTTGGATTAGAATTAAAAAAACTGACCTTTTCCAGTCCTGTGGCCACTGCTGAGTTTTCCAATCTTACTAGTTTATTGAGTGCAGCACTTTCACAGCATCATCTTTTAGTATTTGAAATAGCTCAACTGGAATTCCATCACCTCCACTAGCTTTGTTCATAGTGATGCTTCCTAAGGCCCACTTGACTTCNTAAGGTAGTTGTAGGGATCAAATGAGTTAATATTTTAAAATATTCCCATTTACGTTTCTAAATTTTTCTATGGAAATTTATCTTCTGGTGTTCTTGTGCATTTATTTATATGAACAAAAAGAGTTTCCTTTAGGAAAAAAAGTTTAGGATTGACTGGTTTGATCACCTTACAGTCCAAGAGACTCTCAAGAGTCTTGTCCAACACGACAGTTTGAAGCATCCATTCTTTAGTGATCAGCTTTCTTTATAGTCCAACACTCACATCCATACATGCCTGCTGAAAAGCCATAGTTTAGACTAGATAGACCTTTGTTGGCAAAGTAATGTCTCTGCTTTTTCATATTCTGTCTAGGTTGGTCATAGTCACCACTGAGTTGATTTTGGAGTCCACAAAAATAAAAAGTCTGCCACTGTTTTCATTGTTTTCCATCTATTTGCCATGAACTAGTGGGACTGAATGCCATGATCTTTGTTTTTTGAATGTTGATCTCTAAGCCAACTTTTCCACTGTCCTGTTTCATTTTCATTAAGCAGCTTTTTAGTTCTTCCTCACTTTTTGTCATAAGGGTGGTATCATCTGCATATCTGGGGCTATTGATATTTCTCCTGGCAATTTTGATATCAGTTTGCACTTCATCCAGCCTGGTATTTCGCATGATACAATCTGTATCTACATTAAATAAACATGGTGGCATTATATAGCCTTGATGTACTCTTTTCCCAATTTGGAACTAGTCTGCAATTCCAGGTCCATTATTAGCTTTTGATTCTTGACCTGCTAACAGATTTCTCAGGAGAGAGGTAAGGTGGTCTGGCATTTCTTCTCTTTAAGAATTTTCCCCAAATTGTTGTGATTCATACAGTCAGTGGCTTTGACATAGTCAACTAGGCAGAAGTAGGTGATTTTCTGAAACTTTCTTGCTTTTTCTATGATTCAACAAATGTTAACACTTTGATCTCTGTTTCTTCAGACTTTTCTAAATCCAGTTTGAACAACTGGAAGTTCATGATTCACGTATTGTTGAAACCTGGCTTGGAGAATTTTGAGCATTACTTGGCTAGCATGTGAGATGAATGCAATTGTATGTTTGAACATTCTTTGGTAGTGCCTTTCTTTTGGATTAGAATTAAAAAAACTGACCTTTTCCAGTCCTGTGCCCACTGCTGAGTTTTCCAATCTTACTAGTTTATTGAGTGCAGCACTTTCACAGCATCATCTTTTAGTATTTGAAATAGCTCAACTGGAATTCCATCACCTCCACTAGCTTTGTTCATAGTGATGCTTCCTAAGGCCCACTTGACTTCGCATTCCAGGATGTCTGACTCTAGGTGAGTGATTGCATCATCGTGATTATCTGGGTCATGAAGATCTTTTTTTGAATAGTTCTGTGTATTCTTGCCACCTCTTCTGAATATCTTCTGCTTCTGTTAGGTGCATAAAATTTCTATCCTCTCTTGTGCCCATTTTTGCATGAAATGTTCCCCTTGTATCTCTAATTTTCTTGAGAATATCTTTAGTTTTTCCCATTCTATTGTTTTCCTCTATTCCTTTCCATTGATCACTGAGGAAAGCTTTCTTACCTCTCCTTGCTATTCTTTGGAGCTCTGCATTCGGATGAGTATATATTTCCTTTTTTTCTTTGCTTTTATTTTCTCTTCTTTTCTCAGCTATTTGTAAGGCCTCCTCAAACAGTCTTTTTGCCTTTTTTCATTGCTTTTTATTGGGGATGGTCTTGATCACAGAATCCTGTACAATGTCATGAACCTCCATTCATAGTTCTTTAGGCACTCTGTATATAAGAACTACTGCAATATATTTGTAACTTCCACTATTTTATCATAAGGAATTTGATTTAGGTCATACCTGAATAGTCTAATGATCTTCCCTACTTTTCTCAATTTAAGTATGAATTTGGCAATAAGGATTTCATGATCTGAGCCACAGTCAGCTCCTGGTCTTGTTTATTGCTGACTGTATCAGCAAAAGAGCTTCTCCATCTTTGGCTTCAAACAATAAAATCAATATGATTTTGGTATTGACCATCTGGTGTTTTCCATGTGTAGAGTCTTCTCTTTGTTGGAAGAGTTTGTTTGCCATGACCAATGTGTTCCCTTGCTGAAACTCTGTTAGCCTTTGACCTGCTTCGTTTTGTACTCCAAGGTCAAATTTGTCTGTTAATCCAAGTAGCTCTTGACTTACTACTTTTGTATTCCAGTCCCTTATTATGAAAGGACGTCTTTTCTGGGTGTTCTAGAAAATCTTGTAGGTCTTCATAGAACCATTCAACTTTATGTTCTTCAGCGTTGTTGGTTAGGTCATAGACTGGAATTACTGTGATGTTGAATGATCTCCCTGGAAACAAACAGAGATCATTCTGCTGTTTTTGAGATTGCTCCCAAATCTTTTGTTGACTATAAGAGCTACTCCATGTCTTCTCAGGGATTCTTGCCCAATGTAATAGAAATAATGGTCATTTGTATTAAATTCACCCATTTTGATCCATTTTGTTCTCTGATTCCTAAAATGTCTATATTCACTCTTGCCATCTCCTCTTTGATCACTTCCAATTTACCTTGATTCATGAACCTAACATTCGAGATTCCTGTGCAATATTTTTATTTATAGCATTATACTTTATTTCCATCACCAGTCAAATCCACAACTGGGCATTGCTTTTGCTTTGGGTCCATCTCTTCATTCTTTCTGAAGTTATTTCTTCACTCTTCTCCAGTAGCATATCAGGCACCTAAAGACCTGGGGAGTTCATCTTTCAGTGCCATATCTTTTTGCTTTTTCCAACTGTTCATGGGGTTCTCAAGGCTAAAATACTAAAGTAGTTTTCCATTCCCTTCTCCAATGGACCATGTTTGTTCAGAACCCTCTACTATCACTGGTCTGTCTTGTGTGGCTCTACATGTCATGACTGTTTCGTTGAGTTAGACAAGGCTTTGGTCCATGTGATCAGGTTGATTAGCTTTCTGTGATTATGATTTTCAAGAAAAAGCTCAGTATGCTTGAGGAAGACCTCCGTATCCTTACCCTGTCTCCAAATTGCAATATGTATCTTCCTCTTGACTTTTCCCAAAGTAGTCCATTTATTTATTTATACTGGAGAAAGGAGAACAACTAGAATTTGGTTGGTTAAACTGGCAGCTGATCCTGAATTGACAGTTTTTCCCATAGCCCCAGGAAGAATATGGGTTTATGATTAACACCATCTTGTCTGTCTTCTGAGAAACTATATGTGAGTCAAGATGCAACAGTTAGAACCTTACCTTACATGGAACAACTGAATAGTTCAAAATTAAGAAGGAGTATGACAAAACTGTATATTGTCACTTTGCTTATTTAACATATACAGAGTACATTATGTGAAAAGCTGGGTTTGTGGAATTACAAGCTGGAATCGTGATTGCTAGGAGAAATATCAACAACCTCAGATATACAGATGATACTACTCTAATGGCAGAAAGTGAAAAGGAACTAAAGAGCCTTCTGAATGATGATGAATGAGGAGAGTGAAACAGCTGGCTTAAAACTCAGCATTCATACGGGAGAGATATTTGAGAAGGAGGAGACATATGTATACCTATGGCTGATTCATGTTGAGGTTTGACAGAAAACAATTAATTCTGTAAAGCAATTATCCTTCAATTAAAAATAAATAAATTTAAAAAAAAGAAAAAAAATCTTAACATTCAAAAACTAAGATCATGGCATCCGTTCCCATTATTCATGACAAATAGAAGGATAAAAAGTAGAAGCAGTGACAGATTTTTATTCTTGAGCTCCAAAATCACTGCAGACAGTGACTGCAGCTATTAAGTTAAAAGATGTTTGCTCCTTGGGAGGAAAGCTATGACAAACCTAGACAGTGTATTAAAAAGCAAAGATGTCAATTTGCTGACAAAGGTCTGTGTAGTCAAAGCTATGGTTTTGCTTAGTCATATATGAATGTGAGAGTTAGACAGCAAAGAAGTCTGAGCACTGAAGAACTGACGCTTTCAAACTGTGGTGTTGAAGAAGACTCTTGAGAGTCCCTTGGATTGCAAGGAGATCAAACCAGTCAATCCTCAAGAAAATCAACCCTAAATAATCATTGGAAAGACTGATTCTGAAGCTGAAGCTCCAATATGTTGGCCACCTTATGTGAAGAACTGACTCACTGGAAAATATACCAATGCTGGGAAAGACTGAAGGCAAAAGGAGAAGTGGGCAACAGCGGATGAGATGGTTAGATAGCATCATCAACTCAATAGACATGAATTTGAGCAAACTTCGGGAAGTAGTGGACAGGGAAGCCTGTCGTGCTGTAGTCCACGGTGTTCCAAAGAGTCAGACACGACTTAGTGATTGAACCACAACAGCAACAACAACAAATGGAGTTTTGGGTTCTGTTTGATATAGTAAGTCCTGAAACCCACCTTATGTTTAACTCCCCAATTTCAGACTGTATAGCTTTAACATATATATTCAACAACTGTCAGAATATTCACATTCATCTCCTGATCCATGAAGTGAGGGAGTTTACAGTAGTAAGGCAGACAGGCAACCATTAGAATTATTTTTTCTGACCCATATAGTATACTAAAAGCAATATCACATTCCCTAAGGATTTGTGGAGATTATAGCCACTACCAGTTTTCACCATCAAAAGCCTGAAAGATGAAAGGTTATTGATTGCTAATACTGTGTTTCAACCCATGTAAATTGTCCTCTGTAGAATACAGAATGACATTGGAGAATGACAATACATTTTCATAAGCAAAAGCTGGTGTTGACTCCAAATTGCAGCTGCTTTTCCAAACTGAGTTTTGCTGTTATATGAAAACTCACATATTATTTGGCAATAGGTATCTAATACATACACACACACACACACACACACACACACACACACACACAAACACACACACAAATGCAAATGCATCTATACAGTTGACCCTTAAACAACACAAGGTCAACATAAGGTTGAAGGTGCTAACCTTTCACACAATCAAGAATCTACATGAAACTTAATAGTTGGCCTGCCATATTTACTGTTCTGCATGTGGAGTCAACAATTCACAGATACTGTTTAGTTCTGTAATGTTTTTAGTGAAAAAATCTATATGTGAGTGGATTGCACAGTTCAAATCCATGTTATTCAAGGGTCGTGTGTGTGTGTGTGTGTGTGTGTGTGTGTTTATGAAATGATGCCATAGTAAAAAATCAAGGAACAAAAATCAATTATGTGTGTGTGTGTGTGTGTATACACACTATGTATGTTTTAACAGTTCTAACAGTGCTCTTTGTTGTTGTGTTTTATTTAAAAAATAGTGAGAGACAAGTGTAGGTCTGTACTTGTTTATGAGCACAGTAGCTGGTAGCTTGGATAGAAGTATAGTGACATGGAAGGAAGGCAAATGGAAAATTAAGAGAGTTTTGGAAAAGATTCATCTGTCCCATATGAATTCTCAAGGAAGAGTAACCTAGGAAAATAGATTATCATCAAGTAGTAAAGATGATTTTTCTGTTGATAGCCTTTCTCCACATCAACATGTATTCTTAATCAGTAGATTCATTTACAATATGTCATGGTGGTGGAGATGGAGACAGTGAGTAGGGTCAGAAACATGGAATTGAATTCATAAAATGTTATATGACTGTAACCTACTCAGTGAAAAGTCTGCCTGCAGCAGACATCAGTACTGAGCCTTAAGATGACACTATTTGAAGCCAGTTATGCACTTGATGGCAGATTGATTACATTTCATTTATGGAAAGCATAGTGCTTTGTACTCACTGGAAAATAATATTATTGTGGATTTTTCTTTCACCTCCTATAAATATTGTGTTGGTCAAAAATTCTCATTCAGATTTTTCCATGACATCTTACAGAATAACTTGAACAAACTTTTTGGCCAATCCAAAACCTTTCCACAGCGACCATTCACGGTTTATGAAATGCCTGGGTCACTTTAGTTTTATACAACAGAACATTGCCTCTGAATAGTGAATTATTTTACAGTGTGTGAAACACAGGATTCAACTCGTACTCTTGGAATTCACTGGTCTCATTTCTCATTGTACTAAAATAGTGGGACTCAGCATAGCACACTTGATAGAACAGCATACCTTGATGTGTTCTCACTAGCAGCCCCAACTGAGTTCTGGCTGACAGCGTCAACCAATAGTCTCGTGAATGAATGAGCCTTTGGATGAGTCCAGCTCATCAGCACCATGTTCATTCTGACCTTTGAGTGAAAAAAAATAAAACAAAACAAAACAAAACAAAAAACCTAGAATAGCTTTCTATAAAAGTAAAATGTGTGTGTGTGTGTGTGTGTGTGTGTGTGTGTGTGGTCAGTTGTATGCATCTCTTTGCAGCCCCATGGACTGTAGCTTGTCAGGCTCTATTTTCCATGAAATTTTCCAGCCAAGAATAAAAGGAGTTTGCCTTTTCCTACTCCAGAGGATCTTCCCGACCAGGGACTGAACCCGTATATCCTGTCTCCGGTATTGCAGGCAGATTCTTTACCACTGAGTCACCACTGAAGCCCCTTATTGAGCTAAATAGATAAGAAAAAATATATTTTGGAGGAAAATCTAGATACACTTGAATTATACCAAATTCAAAGAAAAATTAGGTAATATCTAAATTTGTACAAGAACAACTCTTATATACCAGAAACCGTTGGCTTTTATGAGATATGGGATACACATGGGTCTCACATTTGGCCAATCTTAAATATCTGTATTTGATTACAGTAGAACTCTTTAACAGCCTTTATCAACTACCTCTTCCATCTCTAGAATTCTTGTTCTGCTCCAAATTAGACACAATTTGTGCTATTTATCTCAATAATATTCTTTTATATGATCATGACAGAGCCATGAATATGTGCAACACTTGTGACTTGACAGCAGTTACTATAGTTAACTGAGATTAAGTGTTGCCAAGGTAAAAATGAGAGTAAAGTCAGACAAAAAAGAAATGGACCTCCTTCTCAGGAAACCACTGTGGTTTTCCTAGCTTTGGGGACTGGATCTGGTTCTATAGTGAAAATTGCCTTTATTAGGAGAATATACCCATGGTCTCTAATATTTCTAAAAATTTTGCAAAGAAAAGCATCAGTTGCTTTTTGTGATAGATTGTCTTTTAAAAGATGTCTGTATAGCGCGTGCGCACACACACACACACACACACACACACACACACACATCATAAAAGAGATAGTGTCTATCTCCTGAACAAAGAGCATATTTGCTATCTATTATAAAGTATTTAGGTTACCTAACTACAATTGACCCATTCTGTGTGTAGTCAGAGTCATCAACCTAGGCCCATACATGTGACCCTTGTGGAAGTTGGGACACACAGAGTTGACAGAATTATTCTTGTGTGATTTTGTGCTCCATGTTGAACCATGCTAATGAAATCCTTTTCTATGTTTCAGGAGTCTTGTGTAATCTGCCATCTCCCATGAAACTGTGGTATCTTGTCTTGTTGGCTTGAAAGTAGGAGTGAAATCTCAGATTCTTCAACATTTTTCACAACTCATAGACCAGAATGAGGAGAAAATTTAGCCAAATGTGTAAATATAAATATTTTTGAGCAATTAGTTTAATATTTAAATTTTAAATGCATTTTTAGATTTTATATTGTGGAGTTTATTGGGCTGTGTTTTAAAATGTTGACAGGACACATATTTTGGAATATCAGTTCTCTCTAAAGTTTATCATCACTGAGCTTGTTGGATACATATTTATCTAAGTAATATTGAAGTTAATTAACATAAAAAGTAATTCTCCTCCAATATTTAATACTTTGTTGTCTAGGCAAAGCCAATTATTGTTTATCATTCTAATTTAGTTTTCATCAAGACTATTTTTGTTTCTTTTAGGTTTTAATTATGCTTCCAATAAATTCTATTTTATTTAAAATTTACTTTACATCAACATTTGAATACCATTTAGTTGCACATTTTAAAACATCTGGTTCAATTAAGTTTTCTTATTATCATATTTTCTGCAGCTGTTTCTGCCATCAACTGTCTGATACCACAAGTTTACTTTTGCTTGATTTTTCAATTTTGTTGTCTTATTTTAAGAGGAAATGATTTTTTAAAAACCTTTAGACTAGGACAACCATTTTCTTATTGTTTTCTTTTTAATCTAGTACAGTAGCTCATTTTTTACTCCAAAGGAAGTAAATGGCATTGACACAAGTTCATAAGGTAAAACAAACTGTTTTTGGCACCAAGGGGGGAGAGTTTCACACATTCAGTTATAAGTAGTGCACCTGGCTGTCTTCTGGCCCTGGACAATACTACGGTAGGCATTAATGTGAGAGCAGGGTAGCTGAAGCTGGGACCATAAAATATATTGGCAGTATTCTTTTCCATCTGACAATACCAGATACTATCTACTATATATGTTTTGTGCTGTTGTTAAGACTATTTAAAAAAGATTTTAGAAACGGATAAACATAGATGTTGCCATTTTAAGCCACAAAGGTTTGTTTTGTTTTGTTTCACTTTGAATCATCAGTCTAGACCCTAAAAGAGAAGTGAGTAGGTAAATCACCCATGAACAGAGAAGTCTGGAAGTCTACAGTCTGTAAGGTCGCAAGAGTCAAACACAACTTATTGACTGAACCTCCAAGTAAGTCAAGGATCACACATACGTAAATGCTCAGATTGTTGATTACATCACTCAGCCTTTCCAATCCATTAAAAAAAAAATTGTAAACTTACTCTTTCTTTCCTGTACATTTTATTCCATTATTTTTCTCATTGTGTGTGTGTATATATATATATATATATATATATATATACACAATGACAAAAATAATGGAATGTATGTGTACACACACACACACATACACGTCACATATTGTACTATTGTTTGAGCTGTCAGAAATAAAAATATCTTGAAGTAAATGAGACATTTAACAGTTATTCTATATTTGGAACTATNTATATATATATATATACACACACAATGAGAAAAATAATGGAATATATGTGTACACACACACACACACACACATACACGTCACATATTGTACTATTGCTTGAGCTGTCAGAAATAAAAATATCTTGAAGTAAATGAGACATTTAACAGTTATTCTATATTTGGAACTATTAGTAACATCCACAATGAGAAAGAATGTTTATGGTGCTTAATGTTTCTTCTTATAGCAGTTATTTATAATAGCCAGGACATGGAAATAAACTAAATGTCCATCAACAGAGGAATGGATGAAGAAAATCTGGGTATTTATATACTCAGGAGTCTTGTGTTATCTGTCATCTTCCATGAAACTGTGGAATATATATTTGTGTGTGTCTGTGTGCGTGTGTGTTGTCATGTCCTACTCTTTACAACCCTATGGACTGTAGCCTTCCAGGCTCCTTCCTCCATGGGATTCTCCAGGCAAGAATACTGGAGTGGGTTGCCATACCTACTTAAGGGGATCTTCCCGACCCAGGGAGTGAGCCTGTGTCTCTTAGCTCTCCTGCATTGGCAGGTGGGTTCATTACCACTAGAGCCACATGGGAAGCTCACACACACATGCACACACACACACACACACACAATATGGAATAGTACTCAGTCATAAAAAGGAGGAAAATTGGGTCATTTGTAGAGATGTGGATAGACCTAGAGACTGTCATACAAAGTTAAGTAAGTCAAAAGACGAAAAAAAAAATCATGTATTAATGCATATATGTGAAATCTGAACAAAGTGGTATAGATAATCTTATTTACATAGCAGGAATAGAGACNTTGTAGAGATGTGGATAGACCTAGAGACTGTCATACAAAGTTAAGTAAGTCAAAAGACGAAAAAAAAAATCATGTATTAATGCATATATGTGAAATCTGAACAAAGTGGTATAGATAATCTTATTTACATAGCAGGAATAGAGACACAGATGTAGAGAACAAACATGTGGGTACCAAAGGGACAGGGAAGCCTGGCTTGCTACAGTGGGGTCACACAAAGTCAGATATGACTGAGCAACAGAACTGAATTGATAAAATGGATAACCAGTGAGAACCTACTGTATACCACCAGGAATTCTATTCAGTGCTCTCTGGTGACCTAAATGGGAAGGAAATACAAAAAAGAGGGGATATATGTATACATATAGCTGATTCACTTTGCTGTAGAATAGAAACTAACACAATATTTTAAAGTAACTATGCTCCAATAAAAATTATTTAAAAAATAATGTTGCTTAATAAGCTAGGGAATCTTTTTTTTTTAATTAATTTATTTATTTATTTTTCAATTTAACTTTACAATACTCTATTGGGTTTGCCATACATCGACATGAATC
>SJYV01020494.1:0-18795 GCA_006410875.1 Neotragus pygmaeus | reverse complement strand
GGCATCACCAACTCAATGGACATGAGTTTGAGTAAGCTCCAGGAGTTGGTGATGGACAGGGAGACCTGGTGTGCTGCAGTCTATGGGGTTGCAAAGAGTTGGACACAACTGAGTGGCTGAACTGACTGAGGAATGAGGAAAGACAAACTTGAACAGAGTTAAAGTAGGGAATTTGTGTCTGCCAGTTGTTTAGACCAAATTTAGTAATACTCGTACATGTTCATGAAAGGAATCATTTTTTGAAGCTGGCTACTTAAAAAAATTGAATCAGTACACTTCTGCTAGACTGTTTTTGAACTATATGTGGGTGCCCATATAGTATTAAGGTAAGGCAAACATGAATCATCACAGCTAATTCTGCGGCAGAAAGTCTCTGCCAGAGGCCATATTTCAACAATCATGTTTGTGTAATGAATGAATTAGCTAAGATGATTAATATCAAATATTAAAAAATATATAAAATATTCAATTTGCATTTATAGATTTTTATGGCACTACTTGACTTTCAAACAGTGGTCACATTGGCTGTGATATTTAAGTTCCATTTCATCTTATGGATCTTCCAGCATGATCAGAAGAAAGGGATGGTGCAGGGGAGGGAAGCTCATCATTTGGGGAAAGTGAGATGTTAAGAAAGTCAGTGTCCCTGCGGATGATGTCTCCCCCAGACCCCATGTGCTGTGTGCCACCCTCGCCACCTCACTCTCCCTGGCCTTTCTTTGGTATCCAGTGAGCTTGTTCACCACCACCTGCCCTTGTGATCTCTCCTCCCCTACCTGACTTGACTTTGTTCTCTCATACCTCTTCTTATGCATCCATAACTATTCATTTTCTGTGTCCCTAGAAAGCAGCATTGATGAATTTTTCATGTTACTGTGAAAATTCATTATTGTGGTGGTGAACGCTGCTAGTAGATTTTCTGATGTCATGTCTCCAGAATAAACCCTATACCATATGAATTTGTGTGTGTGTGTGTCCATATCTCTGTGTGTCATATGTTAATCCAAGTATTTCCTTAGGAATGTGTTCAGCCCATTTCTTAAATGAGAGTTGCCCATGCTTCTCATTTCTTCATAATGTCCTGTTCAACCTCAGTATCAAATTTATCAAGATCATTATAGCCTCTAAACTGCAGAGAGAAAAGAAGCTTTATCTCTTTGTTTAATCTCTGAAATAATTTGTATGAAATTGGTTTTATAGGTTCCTTAAGAAGTTTGCAACACTTGCTTCTAAAACCAAGCCTGCAGCTCTTTTTAACATACTGCACTGTGGAGTTTATTATTTGGGTGTTTGAAACTGTAATCACAAAAGAGTGTAAAGGAAATGTGTTTTAAAATATTTTTTTAAATGCAAGGAGTATGCATATTCAAATAGGGAGAGGCGAAGGGACCTGGCAACATTGAAGATAAGAGAGGATAAAAGAGGTAAACTAGGGAAGGGATTGAAGAGGAAGCGATGGTGTTGAAATAAAGTTGGAGGGACTGGTCTTTGAAAAGGAGGATTGAATACCATGATTCTCATTTCATAGAGGAATTTGAAAGGGTGGGTATTGATGCAGGCATTTTTTCATCTGGAGAGATGGACTGGGGCAGGAACTTCCCATCAAGGCCTTCATGGCAACCAGTAGAGTAGAAGGCTATGCATTATGCAAATTCAAGATATTCCGACCTTCTGGAAGAACACACAGGGAAATCAGAAAAGAAGGGAATGTATGTATTGTCCAACTTTGATCCAGTGTTAGCCATAAAAACATATAGTTTTAATGGGTGAGTTCATTAGACATTTAAATAAGGAGAATTGAATAATATTGAAAGAATGCTACGATGTGAACTCATTTTCCCCTCTCAACATGGTCCTTTTTATTTACTTGAGATTACTTTAGGAAGTAATGTAAGCACTTTCCTGTTGTTCAGCATAGGTACCGAAGCCTGGAATATGTCTCTTCATCGTGTTCCTTTGGCTACTGTCTTCTGATTCTTCTCAGTGAAAAGAAAGGTGAATACATGATAGACCAGTTGACTGATTTTCTTCCCCCATCTTTTCATAGCTTTCTCTCCACTATGTTGCTCATCTTTCCACTCCTGGGACAGAAGGGTCAGCTCTTGGCTTTCTGCTCTCCCCTCACACCACCTAGTCACCCTCAGTGCCTTGGATGTGGCATGTATGCTGGGCTTTGGCAGCTGTCAGTTTGGGAGGATGAAGCCTTAGACCTTAGCCTTAGACTGTAGTCCTGGGGGGACTTCCTGGTGTTGGGTTTTCTATCTGTAGTTTGAGCCTCTGGAACTAAAACAACTGTTTGGACGCTTCTGGGTCTTAGAGATGCTTAGCAATGACTGGCTCTGAAGTCAGTGTCACTGGAAATTTTTCATGAATGACATTCTACCTGGTTGTCCCTGAAGNTTTGAGCCTCTGGAACTAAAACAACTGTTTGGACGCTTCTGGGTCTTAGAGATGCTTAGCAATGACTGGCTCTGAAGTCAGTGTCACTGGAAATTTTTCATGAATGACATTCTACCTGGTTGTCCCTGAAGCCATTCAGTTCAGTTCAGTTCATTTCAGTCGCTCAGTCGTGTCCGACTCTTTGCGACCCCATGAATCGCAGCACGCCAGGCCTCCCCATTCATCACCAACTCCCAGAGTTCACTCAGACTCATGTCCATCGAGTCCGTGATGCCATCCGGCCATCTCATCCTCGGTCGTCCCCTTCTCCTCCTGCCCCCAATCCCTCCTAGCATCAGTCTTTTCCAATGAGTCAACTCTTTGCATGAGGTGGCCAAAGTACTGGAGTTTCAGCTTCAGCATCATTCCCTCCAAAGAAATCCCAGGGCTGATCTTCCAAATGGACTGGTTGGATCTCCTTGCAGTCCAAGGGACTCTGAAGCCATTAGCTTTCTCTAAAACCAGTCTTACCCCGACATCTATGTCTCACTCATCATATTCTCCTCTTCAGTGAATCTCAGAACTGTTTTTCTTGTCATTAACTCACTCCCTTTGACCTCTTCAATTAGTTATCCGGCCAACCAGACCCTCTCATCACATCCTCGTTGCATTTTCATAGCCATTGCCTAAATTGTATCAGTTTTAGTTTGTAAAGCTGATATTCTTGCCTCCATTCGGTCCTCTTTTCTGCCTGTCAATGCCCCTTTTGTATTCCTAAGATATTTGCTTTGCGTGTGAAGTGCTTGCTTGCAACCTTCTCAGAGCCTTGCTATCGGAGGTGAGGTCAAGTCTAGACATTTTAACCTGGAAGTGAATTTTTTACAGTTATATTTCAGTGTACCTTTCCCATCGTTTCTTGAGTTGCCATTTCATTTCCCGTTCTCTCTTCTCTTTTTTCTCTTTCTTTTCAGTTTTAATTCTGTCGAATTCACTTGCTTACTTTTCCGTTCCACACATTCAGTATCACTCATCACACTCAGGTCACTGTACTTTAGTGCTGCAGGGATCACAGTGAGCAGTGTGGACCCAAGAGCCTTAGGAATGTCTCCTGCAAATAGAGAAGCTGAACAGGTGTCCATAGAAGTGAAGATGAGCAATACCAGTTATGGCCGCAGAGGGCATCAGATCTCCCACGTGGCGCTGTTGCTTCCTCTAGGACACAGCTGTTCTGTCAATTTATGGTCAGATCTTTCCTTTTCTGGTCTTAAGGCCCCAAATATCTCTCCTTTCTATGTATGAATATTTCCTGTAAACCTGCAAATAACTGTAAAGATCTTGTATCTGTGGAATTCTCCAGGCTAGAATACTGGAGCAGGTTGCCATTTCCTCCTCCAGGAGACCTTCCCAACCCAGGGATCGAACCTGGGTCTCCCGCATTGCCGACAGGTTCTTTACCATCTGAGCCCATCAGGGAAGTCCTGTATCTATAGATACTGTGTTTAAAGAAGATATTAGTGCTAGTTCCCTAACTAAATTAAAAACTCATAAAAGAGACGATTTATTGACAGCTTTTTATAGCTCTAGGACCTTGTACTTATTTTGCTGCAAATAAGTATTTTTTTAAAAATAGACTTGCCTATAAAATGAAAAACTTTATATAAAATACTAAAAAGAATCAAGATACAGTATACATTAAAATTTCAAAAACTAAATACAGATCTCTGTATGACTCAACCTTGGTTTGCTTTAAGTAGACTAAAACTTTCAGTTCATTCCATTCCTCCCTGCCACCCCCTGCCTATAACTGGGGGCAGTATATAACTGCCTATTAGAGAAATGCTACATTTGTTTCACAAAACAATCGCTTGAAGTAATCTACCTCCTTCATGTCAACAAAGGCCTTTCTACAGGACATGTCTTAGGACAGGGGCATATTTCCATATTAGATCTGTTTTTAGCATCTGTTTTTGCGGAATGATATTATTTCTGTCTGGCACAGTTGTTTCCTCAAACCAATAGCTGTGTCGATTTGCCCGTTTTCATGCCCCTGTTACATCAGAGTGATGCCACTCAGAATATTAAACCCAAGGAAAAAGAAAACCAGATCAAGTGGTTAATTGTCAAGGATAATGATCAGGTTCCGCACAACTGGCAGGCAACTCCCTGAAGACTTTTTTGGTGAAAGAAACCAACCAATGAAAGTTACAAAAATGGCTCATAAAGCTGAGTTCTCGCCTTTTCCAAAACTGTCATGTTATAATAACTGGACTCTAGGCTGGAGGTCGCTTCATAGGAGTTAACAGAGTTTGTTAAAAAAAAAAAGTCTGTAAAGAGTGGCTGTTTGCAGGGGCGCTCCGCAGAAAGAGAAAGGCAGTGGAACTTCCCTCAGCAAAGCCGCGGTGTCCCGAGGAAAGGTGAGCCTGCTGTCCTGCCAACCCAGCCCGCCCGGACAAGCTAGTTCGTTTTTATTGCCGCAAGCTCCCAGCTTATATAGGCAAGCAGGGGGTTTTAGGCGGGACTTTCCATAGTTGCGCCAATCATGTTAAAGGTCAAATCATCATGCGCCTTCATTATAACAGGAGTCTATGGTGATCACGCGCTATTTACGTGCACGGAAATCAATAGAGCCAATCAAAAATTTGACAAACAACATAGACCACGCCCCCATCTCTTCCGCCAGGCGCCATCTTAGTTTCCCAGCGCAAAGCTAGCACCTTTCTTTTTAAGGTTTCCCATTTAGGGCCCCACAGCTGTTTTCTGATTTTCCATAGAAAAAATGTAAATGAGGTCAGGAGTTACTGTGAATTTCTCATCCAGAAAGGACTAACTAGTCTAATCACGGGACTTACATAGAAACTCACAGGCCAGGGAGATGGAATGTCCACGTTGGAAGAAGGCAAATGGTGCTCCTGTGTTTGTCCTTGTTCCAGACGGGGACTGTTGTGGTTTCTCTACTTCTGTGGCCCCTACCCAGCAGGCTGCACAGGAAATGGTCTCACTTGCCTTCAGTATTCCTCTGCTGAGCCCTGTGAATGTTGTGTTATCGTCTGCCCAGCCCAGATCCTACAGGAACACGCACATCTGGCTTGTAAATCACAGCCCGGCCTTGGCGTCTTGCTCCGTTTTTACTGGGTGGCTGTCCTCTGTGTTTTACACGTTCTCAGTGTGGATTTTGTGACATCCTGACAGAAAGCTCCAGTGACCCCCAAGCCATCCATCGGGGGACCTTCAAATCCTCTCTGAAATGTAACGTTTACTACCTCATGTGCATTCTCTGTGGGTCCCTGGAGGGGTTAAAAAAATATTCATTTTTATCTTCTTATTTATTTATTTTTCCTGTTTAGAAATTGGCCCCTGGTTGCGGGAGTTCAGAGCGAAGAATGCTGTGGATTTCTCGCAGTTAACATTTGATCCAGGACAGAAAGAACTTGTTGTAGGAGCAAGGTGAGAGATCTGACATTTTGCCCTTGCAGATATTTTCGACTTCATTTTATGTCTCTGCAGTTACACGTGAGCATCCCTGCCGGAGTTGATGAGTGCTAAGTAATAGTTCATCTCAGAGTGAAGTTCTGTGTAAGAGTGTCCTGAACATGCTACTTCTAATAGGAGGACTGCTACTCTTTATACCCATGTGCCAGGAGCTGTTCTAAAATGAATTAAATCAGTATATTTTTCCTCCTATGACACCTGAGAGGTAGATATCATCACCATCCCTGTGTTAGAGATGAGGAAATTTAGGCAGATATTGGATAAATATGTTACCCCGGGGACACATTTTTTTTATGTCTAATAACAAATGGTCCCCACTTTCAGACCCAGACCGTCTGCTCCAGACAGCATGTTCTTATTTCTCGATTCAGCACAGTTGTTGAGAACAGGAGGCCTTGATGTCCATTCCCACATCTGTTGCTATCTTTCTTTGTGACCTCTGTTATGCAGTTTGCCAGTCAATTGAGAATTCAAGGGAGTTGCTGTTGTTTATTTCTTTTAAAGAGCTCATGCTTCTGAGTCTGAGTCAATGCCTGACCTTCCAGCTGGGCGGTGTGGCCACTGGAACCCAATCAGAACAGATCTAGTCTTGTGTTCTTGACATTCGCCCTGACTTCCTCAGAAAATGTGCATCCTCCCTGACTTCAAATCACCTATCTTGCCAGTGTGTTTTGAGACTGGTGGAGATAAAATGTTTTCTATTCATCTCTTAGGAGAAATGATGTAATAACGTGAAGAGGTGATTTGTGGATTTGAACTCTTCTGGCAGCCAAGGAAAGTACTTTGGGCAGAAGAGTGTGTGCACATTATCTTTTTCGGACAACTTTACTGGATGATGAAATATACCTTTCATAGCAAGAGTGGTTGTGGAATTTCTACCTGAGTGCAGCTAAATCTGACTTAGGCTCTGAGCACTCTGGATGGACACGGAACATTTTCTAGAATCACTACATTTGCTTTCAGATGTTAAGAAGACTGTGTGCATCCACTTAACACTTGAAGACAGGAGATGTACGGTTGTTGCTTAAATGAATAGACAGAGTTGGCTTAGTTCCTGGCACTTAGCATGCCATTGGCATCTCTTTCAATGTGTATTGAATGGACGTGAATTTGGGAGGGCTTACTTGGGGTTTTTACTGCCTTTAGGCCACTGGCACCTTAGTGGGGGTTTCTGATGCTGACTTTCATCAAATCCCATCATTGGGAGCCTTGGCCATATATTGCAGGCCTCTGGGATTTCTCTTCCTTTTGCATACCATGGCCAAAATCATCTTTTACAAATACCCTCCTCAGTCGCTCCTTCTGGAGCATGTACAACTTGTTTGCCTTCAGGTATGTTGCAGAAGTACTATTCAACCAGGAATCATCTGTTAGCTCTTTGGTGTGGCCTGTTGAAACCTCTGGCTTGTGGTCCTGCATGCCAGAGACACACACACATCGTTTTTATTCTCACATAGTCCAGGCATGTGGAATTATTTATATTGCCCACAACTAGAAAATGTTCATTCTCTTGCCTCTGGGACTTGACACCCTCTTGTGCTTTCCTGGAATATTAGCTTGCCTCCCACCGCCATCCCAGGTCACCCACTGGGTGATCCCCTGCTCCATGCAGGGATCTGGCTCGAGGGCGCCCCCCTGGGCCTGAGCTGCCATGTTCCTTGCCCTGCACAGTTCGGCTAGCACACCGGCCACCTGCCTTCCTTACTGCCCTTACTGTATTATTGCTTGTCACGTTTCAACTCTCCCCTTCCCCGTTGTCAGATTGTGAAGTACTGCATGGTAGAGGATGTGTCTGTATTTTTTCCTCCAAGCTTTAAACTTCTTATATTGGGGTATAGCTGGTTAGAGCTTCCCTGGTGGCTCAGATGGTAAAGCATTTGCCTGCAATACAGCAGGCCCAGGTTCAATCTCGGGGTCAGGAAGATCCCCTGGAGAAGGAAATGGCAACCCACTCTAGTACTCTAGCCTGGAAAATCCCATGGACAGAGGAGCCTGGCAGGCTACAGTCCATGGGGTTGCAAAGAGTCAGACACGACTGAGCCAAAATTAATTATTATAGCTGGTTAATAATGTTGAGATAGATTCAGGTGAATAGCGAAGGCACTCAGCCATACATACATAGGTATCCATTCTCCCCCAAACTCCCCTTGCATCCAGACTGGCACGTAATGCTGAGCAGAGTTCCCTGTGCTATACAGTGGATCCTTGTTGGTTATCCATTTTAAACATAGCAGTGTGCTCATGACCTGATCTGTCTTTTCTTTTTTTCTCTAAGATTTAGCACAGTTTCCTTTTGGCTAGAAGTTCAAAGATTTCTGTTGATTTATTGTCTGTATTTCCAGGATTTGACTTGTATGTGTCTGCATTTGGTAGGACAATTACAGAAAAGGGAGTGGGGTTGTAGTGCATTTATTCAGATGCCCAGATTTGGGCAAGGACACAGTGAGCAGCAGTCTCTAAGCCCCAAAGTTAATCCTCAGAGCGAATGGACTCTCACCCTCAGCCAAAGGGAAGAGGTTCCCGGCTTGTGTAGCAGGTGCAAATATGACCCCAACCGGTGTTGCAGAGTCCTGCATCTCTCATTCCACTCCAGCTAACTTTGGAAATAGTGTTCCTGTGAACTTGGCTCAAAGGACTCTCTCTCCATTGTTTCTGGGGGTCCTTCACGCTACAGGGACAGGGCTGCATCACATACATGCCGACACTCTGCAGGTGGTAGGCTTTTAGTCAAGGACACAGATTCTCCTTAATGGGGATGTGAGAAGCCCCTGAGAAAACGGAGATTTGGAAGAGACATCACCATCATTCTGTCTTGGCTTCGGACAACACCTGAGAATTGTTCCCAGGGAACTCCTGTTCCTGACAGTCTCCATCCCAGTATGGGTGGAGGGATCAATCCCGTTATTCCTTGAGCTCTCCATCAGAGCCTGCCTGAAGGTTTCCTACTCAGTGTCCTCGAAAATCTCCATTCTGACCTCCCTGGAGGTCTCCATCCTCGAGTTTCTCAAGATCTCCATCCATCTCCCCTCAGCACAGTCCCAGCCCAGATGTGGGAGGGATTGAACTACCCGCTGCGTCACCCTAGCATATGCTATGGCATAATGACCAGGAGCAGTAGCATTGCCAGACTTGGCACATAGAAGTCCGGCACGCGCAGTTAAACTTGAATTGCAGATGGGCACCCCTCGGAACATGGGCTGTGGTTTCTATTCTGGAGCAGGATATAATGCATCGTGATTACTTGATGAGAAAGAAGGGAGTAGTCAGACTTGCTTAACTGTGTGACCTTGAGCCAGTCTAATTTTCTTCTCTTTAAAATTGATATGTTTATTTCTATCCCTTTCAGCTGTTGTGAGGATTAGGTGAAATAATCCAGGAAAAGTGATTGTCACAGAAACAGGCATCCTGTAAGCCCACAGTGATGGGGAAGCTGTGTGGGTCTATGTGGGCTTTGGCATATGTGCACATCTGCGTTTCAGGCAGATATCACTGTGTGTGGAGAATAGCAATTTTAACTAAGATACACATGGTGAGATTAGGCTCAGAAAGTTTAAGTGGGAATGTGAGCCAGTTATAAAACTTTAAAAATAACCCAGCCGTCAGATTCCTGTTTGGGAGGGCTTGACCCAGCAAAAAAGGTTTAGGTAGCAGGTGTATATTTCAGAAATCTTTAGTTGTTTAACTAAGTCAGTGATGAAAAACTACAATGATAGTCTTTTTAATTTTTCATAATTAGTACTAGGCATTGTAAAGCCATTGGTGGTTTATTGGGTGGTTATTATTATTAATTATTATTGTTGGGTGGTTTCACTTTATACCAGTGGTACTTTATGTTCCTGAAACTGAATTCAGTTAAACATTCTTTGTGTTCCTTGCAAAAAGTTCTCTTGTTTGCAAAACAAAAAGCAAAATCAATTAAAAAACCACTTCTGTTTAGGTGATTTGTGGCTATGTGGTACCAGATGTAGTTGCATCTGAATTCATGCAGTTTCTGGAAGGATCCTTAAATTTGTCATTTCCAAGATGCACATTATCTTTCATATTATTTTAAAAGCATTGACACTCATATCCTATTTTACCCATGCCTCTTTAAAAATTAAAAATGTTTGTATTTTCAGTGATGAGACTCAGGGACTTTCATTTTAAAGAAAGTAGAAAATACTGTAAAGCATAACGAAAAAACACAATTTCAGAAATAATCACAGTTAACCTTTTCAGTTATTTCCCCACAGTATTTCATTTCTATTTGTTTATATGTTGGGACAATATTTTATGGATGGTTTATATATGTTTATGCTAAAAAAGACCTACTAAAAACAGTTTCCATTTTGTGTGTGTATATTTATTTAAATACATTCATATATTTATGTATACATATACATGGGCTTCCCAGGTGGCACTAGTGGCAAAGAACCCACTGCCATTGCAGGAGACTTAAGGGATACAGGTTCGATCCCTGGGTCAGGAAGATCCCCTGGAGGAGGGCATGGCAGCCCACTCCAGTATTGCCTGGAGAAACCCATGAACAGAAAAGAGCCTTGCCGGCTACAGTCTGTGGGGTCGCAAGGAGTGGGACGTGACTGAAGCGACTTAGCACACATGCACATATACATACATATACGTCTATATGTGTATACGTGTGTGTGGAAATTTTAAATGAAATGCTATGTTAGAGGCTTAGAGGATTTGCATGGATAATTATAAAAGTAATGATAATAATTCACAGTAATAATATTTCACAAACTTGGTTCAACTTCCAGTTTCACTGTGTATAGGACTGTAACAGTAGATCAAAGTGAGAGTAATGACATTTTCTTCTCCAAACGAATCTGTCTTTAGTGTTTTGGCTTAGTGTATGGCTAGCTAGTGATTCTGTATTGAATTCAAGTGTTATTCCAAGTGGCAGCTAACTTGATCTACACACCAAATGGTGTTTGACAATAATTAGAGTGTTTACAAATTAGCCATATTTTTGTAAAATGTAAAGCCATACAATAAATAGTAAGAAAAAAAGAGTTTTTTCATCAGAGAGAACATGAGCTTCTTTCAGCTTTTGTTTCTTGGTCTTTCATTCATTTTCTTCCTATAGTTTGTTTTCTGATTATCTTCCTCGTCTCTAACAAGCTTCATTGTAATAGAAACCTATCACTGAAGAGCACAGTCTTGCAATCTGTGATATTTTGGTAAGAACACTAATCTCTGAGCTCTTACACAAGCACTTGTGAGTCCAGGAGGCCCACCCATCTGCCAGTGATTGAGAGGACAGGATTGAAGCCCATAGACCCAATACTGGGTCAGGTAAAAAATCATAATTGGTGACAAACATTAGATTTATGTATATCTTGGGAAATTTTTTGTTTCATTTCAAAAATTTTAAATTTTAACATTGCATCATACAATGGGAACTTCATAACAATATTAATTGGGGTAGTGGGGTTGCATGGGTTTCCTTGCCCACCTGATTCAACATCGGTACCAGCCAAGAGTTGTGATTGTGCCTTGTATAGAGTCCTCTGACTTACCATTATGTTCAATGGACTAGTTCCATATATTGAAAGATATTTCTATATATATATCTGTGTGAAAAATAGTACAGATTTCAAATCAGCATGTTTTTTATCAAAAACAAAAGAAAATCTATCTGCTTTCAATGGGGAGCTTGGTCTCTCTTACGGTCACAGAAAACTGGTCTTGAAACATTTGTGTATTATTTTAGACCATTGTTTTGCCCATGATTTGAATCTACAAAAACAAAGATAAAAAAAAGATTAACTTGCTTTTTGTTATGCTGGTACTGAATTTGCTTGAAGTATTCCAAGCATATAGTGTCATAAGATCACATTAAATGAATGGGCAGGCATCTACTCAGTGTAAATTCCTCCTTTCAAAATGATTTTGCTGTTGATTTGAAACAATTGGAGCTAAATTTTGAAGTCATGTGTCACCTTTGAAATTTGACCAATATAGTGTTCTTCTTTTTTGATGGCTATAATTCCTATTTTTCTTTCAAAGTTTACCTTGGAGTTAATCTGTTGGAAGCAGTCTATAATTAAAAGAAAAACTGGAGACTTTTATGAGATCAGCAGTTCTCCTTCCATTAGCCACAACTTCTTTCCATTTTCCAGTTTATACAATTAAAGGTAACTCATGCTGAGTGGAGTAAAATTAGCAATTAGGAGTGAATCCAAAAAGCAGTAAACCCCCATTGTGCAAAGAAATCCGTGGTAATGATGATGTTGACATAGTATTTATATTAATTATGACTTAGGAAGACAGCTGGTGATGAACGGAGGAATGGAGCTTTCATTCCTGCTCTTCGTTTTTATCCCACCCCAGCGGGATTTTTTTTTAAACTGTACTTTAAGATTTAAATATTTCCTTTTTCCTGTCAGCTCTTGCTACATAGGTGTGTTTTCCTCTTAAGATTCTCTTTGCTTATCTTCCTTCTTCCCACCTTTCTTCCAATAGACCTGTTTGGTTAATTAACCTAATCCGTTTTTTTTTTTTTTTTAAATCTGTTCTTTGTCTTCTTGCTTTGTTACATTTTGTCCAGTATTTACCAAACATCCGTGTATCTAAATATCACCTGGGACAGTCATTCAAAATGAAGTTTCCTCTCCCCCTTCTCCCAGCTCTTCTGAACCAGGGGCCTGGAGGGTGGTCCTAGAGTGTGAGCTTTTAACAGACAGCTAGTCTGCAGACACTCCTGTGGGAAGGACCATCCAACCATTGTGCTCCTTTTGCTGTTATATTAAAACAAACAAACAAACAAAATCTCTGCATTTTTTTTTCTGTTGGAGGTAGGGCAAAGAAGAATAAACCTAGCAGAATAGTTCCTTGTTTAGTTAATATAGTCTTCCCTTTCCCCATATTCCTTGAATGATAAAAATTAACCAGGCTTTGAGTGCATGTGTGTGTTACAAGTCTTGAGTGTTCAGAGTTTTCTCGTCAGTCCCACATGGGTTCCATCAGAATTTATTAGTTCACATTTTTGCTCTTCATTTATCAAATATTTATAGAACCTACTTTGTGCCAAGAAGTATCTTAGGCAAGGGGAAGCGACGATGCAGCAGAGTGTCTACCTGGTAAAGACTTTAGATCCTAGGGCATAGGTTGGCAAGCTAAGGTCCCTGGGTTGGCCTCTTACTTTTGTAAATAAAGTTTTATTGGCACACAGCCACACCTCTTCATTTGCACATCACTTATGGCTGCTTTCCAGCTTTCACTGCAGAGATGAGTAGTTTCTACAGGGCCACAAAGGTGAAGTGTTTGCTGTTTAGCCCATGAAATATTTTCCCGACTCATGGCCTGATGAGTATGGGGAACGGGAATGGTTATGTTCTCCAGGGAGGCCTGAATAAAGAGCCTTGAAAACACCAAGAGGAAAGAAAGGTGAAATGGGTGTACTGAGAAGTTGCTTTTTCAATTGGCCTTAGAGGTCTCCAGGAGGGTCATAGAATAGGGAACTCAGATGCTGAGGAGGCTGACAGGAGCTCACCTTGACTGGACCTGTTAGTGACTGAGAGGAGGGGTAGGCGTAGGTGAGGCTGAGGCGTTAGATTATGGAGAAGTGGGGATTTCATCCTGTAAACCTGTGTTTCCAATTGTGGCAGTCAGTAGGGTGGTCTGAGAAAGCTCTCAAGAATGCTGATAGCCAGACCTCTCCTCAGAACATTTGAATTAGACTTTCTAAAAGTAAGGTTGGAATTTTGATTTAATCAAGCTTCTTGTAATCCTCTGGCCTGGCAGACTTGGCAAACCTCTGCTAAAGACAGTAGGAGCTCAGGATATTTCTAAAGCTGCATATTTATAAGTTCATATTTGTAGTAGAAAGATTCTTCCACTATACTGTGTGCAGAATGCACTAGAGTTTGGAGGAACAGATGGCAGTTGGGGGATCTGGGTCAAGTGACAGTAGAGAGAATTTAAACTTAGGCAGTGATAGTGAAAATGAAGATAAGTCAGATTTGAGACATCTTTGGGTTGATGGTGATTGATGGCCAATCGTGATAGGTGGCTGAGAACAAGGATCAAAGATAAAATTTGGGATTGTAGTTTGAAACTGTGGCTTGTTGTAATGCCATCAGCTGGAATTGAGCATTTGAGAAATGAAGTAGAGTTCTTCTATTATGTGAGATACATGAAAAAGATCTCAGGTTTTACTAACTCTGAGATAACCCAGAAAAGTAGTATATATGAAGATAATTTGCAGAGTCAATATTCCTAGGAAAGCATAGGTTAAAGGAATCATAAAATAATACAGTTGGTAGTTTTTCAAGGAAAAATGATCTCTAATTGAAAAATGGAAAGGAACAAATCAAATACCCAATGGACCAGAAAAGCAGAAGTCATGAGTTAAATTTAGAGCAATAAATCATGATCTGTAATCTTCAAAGCACTTAGAAATTTGCACATAATATTTAGAACATAATAAAGCTTAAATTGGGCTTACCTGGTGGCTCCATACGTAAAGAATCCACCAGCAATGTGGGAGACCTGAGTTCGATTCCTGGATCAGGAAGGTCCCCTGGAGGAAGGCATGAGAGCCCACTCCAGTATTCTTTCCTGGAGAATCCTCATGGACAGAGGAGCCTGGTGGGCTGTGGTCCGTGGGGTCACAAAGAGTCAGACATGACTGAGCGACCAGGAACAAAATTCAAGCTACTAACATTTTGTTGACAGTAATGATTAATAACTTTGTCCCTAAATATGCTTATGGGAAGAAGATTTTCCTGATTTCATATCTCTGGAATTTACTAACCACTAAAAATCCATCTCTGTGATTTGATTCTACTTGCAAAATAGTAAGAGGTTTCCATCTACTTGTGTGCCTTTTAATATTGGTATTTAAATATATAAGAGTACTGTTAATGTGATTTAATTTTGGTTTTGATGCATTCTTTGGAACTTTTTTATAGTAATCAAGACTTTCAATGGGTTTGAAATGGATTTTTTTTAGGATAGGTAATGAGATAAACCAGTATAATTTTGGGAGAGTGAGTACTAGACACATACGGTTTTATAATAATATAATAATAGTAATAAAATCAGAATTAATTATAATATTCTATAGCCCAAAGTACATGTATTTATTATTTTTCAAAGAGTGTTGGAAAAATTCTGACTGAAGAGGTAGCTCATAATATGATGGTATTATACATTTGTCACCACATTGCAAAATATATTAGCAAAGTGAAAAAAAGTCAGTATTCAAAAACTGTGATCTAAATGTAATCCCACTATTTATAAATTGGTAATATTAAAGCAGAATTAGACTCCCCAAAACTTATGAGAATAGTACATTGAAAAGATATTTTTGGAGTGGTTAAAGTAACAGAAAATAAAAGCTCCTGAAATTTGTTTAGAATCAATCAGCATAATGAAAATCTTAGGAATAGCAATTATAGATAGGTTGGTGAACTGTGTGAGTTGGCTACATGCTGAAATTAAATCTTCATATTCTTAAAATTTTGATGTGATTGAAATATTAAATATTTAAATGTAGATAATTAAAATAATTTTATGAAAACATTTTCTGCTTTAAGAGATATAGATACTACTTTTC
This sequence comes from Neotragus pygmaeus, assembly GCA_006410875.1. Lineage (NCBI taxonomy): Eukaryota > Metazoa > Chordata > Mammalia > Artiodactyla > Bovidae > Neotragus > Neotragus pygmaeus. The sequence continues at coordinate 3,362 of SJYV01020494.1, read as the reverse complement.
CTTAGCTTCAAAGTCACACATTTATTATATTTTAATCTTTAAGTCTGTCTCTGCGACTATAAACCTGGGTGTCATGTAAGAAGTCACAGTGTCAGCCTCTGTGCCAGTGGAATATTGATAACAGTTAGGATGGAATTGTGCACTAATGGGAAATCACAGAACAGGTGAAGCCAACTCAGGTACAGGTGAGACTAGCTTCACTCTCAGATTTACCCAAATGGTCCCAGTTTATGTGCAATGGGTATTTTGTTTTCAGATTGTTTCATCATCAGTAGTGGTCTAAACTTTAATAAACAACAAACATGGGGGTGTTGGTGGTAAAGAACCCGCCAGCCAAAGCAGAAGACATAAGAGATGCCGGCTCGATCCCTCGGTGGAGATCTTCTGGAGGAGGGCGTAGTGGCTCACTCCAGCATTCTTGCCTGGCGAATCCCATGGACAAAGGAGCCTGGTGGGCTTCAGTCCATGGGGTCACACAGAGTAGGGCATGACTGAAGCGACTTGGCACACATGCCTGCACGTTTCTATCAGTGTTGTTGAAACCATTTTTTCATAGATTCCTTGCTTTTCTGTAAGTAAATCAAGGTTTGCTTGATTTTCTTAGTGCAAAGTACAAGTCTACCTTTCTTAATTATTCAATCTTCTGCTCCTCAGTTATAAGCAAGCCTCTAACCTAAATGTTCAAAAAGAACCTGAAATTATTTCCTTTGATTTTATAACTATATTCATCGGAGACCAATTGAGTTATTCTAAGCGAATGTCATTTTAAAACACCTGTGTCTTTCATAATTAATGGAGGTCAGAGTTAAGTTTTATGGTGTCTCTAGATAAAATGAATCATTTAGTTAATATGCTCATGAAGGCTCAACCTTTTCTTTAATGCTGGCTGAATTTTATTACTTTACATGGAGACACAAATGAACTTCGTCTATTAAGGCCCTGGCTGCTCCCTCAGAGAATATATTGTTGTGCTTAGTGATTTGTTTCTAATAGGCCACTGGGGTATGTGATGGGAGGTGGGAATGAGTTATTCATTCCTATAATCAGTCAGAAAGAAATACACTCTGGTCAAGAGGGAGACCATACATCCAGATACTTAGTTGGGGAAGGATGGAGGAGCTTAAGAACTGTCAGTTTGTGTCTGTCAAATTCAATGGCTTTGTGATTTGAATGATTCAGTTTACTGGATCTATGTATTCCTCATCTATCACTCTTAAAAGTAATACAGTTATTATATTTGAATGTGCATGTCAAATTTTATTCCATACCTTTGATAAAGAGTAAGTTCAAACCAAGGGAAGAAAATCTCATACATAGTTTTATTGGGTATGGCCATAATATTGAACCTTTACAGCCTTGTTAAACCCTTGCTTTGTACTTCTGTAATGAGAGGTGGGACGTCGCAATAGAGACCAGCTCCCCTAAGCTATGTAACTAAAATGCTCTTAGAATTTAATCTCTTAACCTCCTGCAGCACTGCCTTCTCCCTGCAGAATGACGATATTCCTCATTACTACCTATTTACATCGAGGGGTGTTAGGAAGATTAATGAGGCCACTTAAATGCTTTGGGTTGCTTAAAGCACTGCCCGAATAGAGAATCTGACCTTATGTGAAACATTTGGTTAGTATTCCCTGCTGGCTGGGAGCCAGAAGCATTATTCCTTCTTGCTGGAAAGGTTGGTAGCCTTTCTCTTGAACCTCACACACATTGTTTTCCCTTCTCTGTGTGCTCTCAGTTGTGAGATAAAGTGATTGCCTCTTCCATAAAGCCCCTGGAGAGCAGCCTCTTGCAGGGAACCATAGATCTTACTTTAGTGCCTGAGTGACCCAACATCTGGGAGTATCCATTTTTATATTCCCTTTAGAAGATTTTCTTTCTTTTTGTAACCTTTAACTTCATAGGTCATTCACCTGAACTGTGATGGATCAAGCTGTCATAGGAGATTTCTGGTCCCTCATGTTGCTAGCTGTACTGGAATTTTTCCAACAGCAAAAATACACACTTGGAATTATACTTGGAACCAAATAGTTTGATGAAACTGTTTTGAGAATGGTAGAATCCACACTATGTTTTTGTCAGAGTCAGCTTCCAGGGAGGTGATTAGGGAATTCCACACATTTTTTCATGTATATTTCATCTTTTATTATTATTTTTTAATTGTTGAAAATCATGATAGATAAAGTGAATACTAAAATGTATAAAACTATATATTTCTAATATGGAAAGGTCTAGTAAGGCATTAAATTGTCCATGGGTTTGTGTAGACATCGTCATGTAGTAAACAATATTTGAAAATATTTGCCAACTCTTTCTCACAAAAATCAAACAAGTTAAAAAAAAAAGGCAACAAAAATGTAACCAGCTAACCAACACAAAAAGAGACCATAATTAGACTTTGAGGCTATTTGAAATTACAGATAATTCTGATAATGCCAAAGGAAAAATGTTCAAATCAACTTAGTCAACTGACTTTATAATTAACAGATATTACATATAAGTAAACTATTGAATACATTTTCTTACCTCTTTTATATGCTGAAATTTCATTTAAGATGGTTGAAGTATGGTACTCAGTTGCAGACAATAAAAATACACCTGAAAAGTGTTAGGAATTTATTGAACTATGTCATAATAACAATTATTTCATTAGATTGTCATGTGATTATCCACCTCTGTTGCTCATGTTTTATCTCTAAAAAAGGTCGCAATCTTTTAGGAATCTGTGGTAAGCATATTGACAGATTGTATAGTTTTGCTCTCTCATTTCACAAGGATGGAACTGGCACTCTTAAAATAAGTATGGTTAGGCAGTTTCAGGAATACTTCATGTGAATTAAGAGGGAGAAGAGGCACCATGTAATGAGTCAGACTTATGGGATTAACATTTTCTCTTAATGGGGAGAGACATGTCCCAGGTAGATCACAGTCCCAGAGGCGAAACTCATTTACCTACAACTGAAAGCTTGTCATGAGTAGTGCCAAGACTTGAATTATCTCAGAAACATTTGTAAATGCATCTGTGGATGAACAATGATGACATGAAATAATTGTTCTGTAAGAATGATTCCACTGTATGTGCGTGTTTGCTGTCAGTTAAATTGGAAAGAGGACACTGCATGACTGATTAATGAGGCGATTTGGCACAAAGGTGTTCAGTTCAGTTCAGTTCAGTTCAGTTGCTCAGTCGTGTCCAACTCTTTGAGACCCCATGAATTGCCACACGCCAGGCCTCCCTGTCTAACACCAGCTCCTGGAGTTCACCCAAACTCAAGCCCACCGAGTCGGTGACACCATCCAACCATCTCATCCTCTGTCGTCCCCTTCTCCTCCTGCCCCTAATCCTTCCCAGCATCAGAGTC